>PVJL010003415.1:0-158573 GCA_004026885.1 Lyroderma lyra | reverse complement strand
CACGATCAACAGCATGTATCCCATCCTTGTTACCTCCCAGATTAAGTAGAAACAGTGACTTTAAAGGCTGACAGTCAGGTCTGACAAACTTTTACGTAAAACTTCCGGGATGCCTTACTTTTGAGGACTCCTTCCCCGAGGGCAAGCACGGATTCACTTACCCTCTAATCTGCTGGTTGTGGGCGCTCCCGAAGAAGAACAAAACAATCCCAAAGTAGAAGAATGAGCGTCTCCACCATGGAGGCTGAGAGTCCCCATTTCATGTCCAGCAGATCCTGAGGCATGATGCAAGGTGACACCCACCAGAATGCTGGGCTGGGGCTCACTGTCCCCGGCCCCTAAATCCCCCCATTTTATTCAGTGGAAATCTCTTAAGATTTTTTTTTTTATAAAAGCACTTTGAAGAGAAGGCAAGGTCATGGGTGGGATGTGAGAATTAGGAGAAAAATGAAGGACAGTGGGGATCTGGAGAGGTCACCTGTTACTGTGATGTACTTGTGGCCGGCCAGTCCTGGGCTCGTTCTCGGACACCGCTGAGATTTTATGGTGCACGGAATAATTGCAAGCCACTAATTGGGGCCACGTGTCCCTCTTCCAGGACCCGGCCCAGATAAATAACCTTATTTGCCCTACCCTGACTTTGGTTAGTGCCCTACCCTAATGGGCACGGAGTAGGCCTGTCCTTCGGACCAAATGACCTCATTTATAAAACCTGAGCACTGGAGAAGGCTAGGTGGTCTTCACAACCCTCAAAACTCTCTCCAACTTCAGATACCCCTGAAGAGCCTTCACCCCAATTTGAAGAATGAGCTTACAGCTCCATACTAAACCCGTCACCCTCAGGCCTCAGCGTGCTGGTGGTCGTGGGCTGTGCTGTGGTCCCCTAGGACTGGACCACGTTTTATTAATCCAAAGTCTGTGTGCCCCTCAGGGGGGTAGAAAGGCAAACGGCAATGAAATGAAAACGCCTTTTCTGGTGAGAGGACCCAACGTGTTCATTAGACGTGGACAGACAGACACTCAGTCACAGCACTGGGGGACAGCTTCGCGGGGCCAGGAAGGGCCCCACAGCCGGGCGCAGGGGCCGCACCAGTACTCCCGGGGGTTTTACCCTGGGGGGCCCCCGCGGTGGCCTGGCACCTCCGTCCGTGTGGGGGCGGGGGGGGGGGCCTTGGTATTGAGTTCAGCTGCAGGGAGTTCTATTTTCATGGCATTTTCTGACCTCTGTGGGTCACAGAGTTGCACATATTCCTGAGTGGCAGGGGGACGTTAACCCCTCACACCAGACAGAGACAGAGACGGAGAGACGGACAGCCCAGCATGCTAACAGCCCTGCGAGGTAGTCAGCGCCGGTTCGGGAAGGACTGTCACGTCTGAGGCAAGGAGCGCGAGGCGGCGCCGCGTGTCCCCTGCTCACCCCTGCGTGTGGCTGTCTTTCCAGATCACCCAGGCTTCTGTTACAGTCCGGAGGGGGAGGCGAAAGCACTTTCTGGTCCTAAGGACGGCTCCACTCCCTACCGGCCGAGAAGAAAATCCGGTAAATGGGGTCGTAATCAAAATGGTGAGGTCTTGGGGGGCTGGCCACGAAAGTCCCTTTCACTCTGACCAGTCGTCAGATCCTGTCTGGTGTCGGAGCTGGCAGTCTGCACACATCTGCGGCTGCGTAAGGACGGGGCTGTGAAGCTTTCGTTCTGAAACTCTTTCCTACTCCACCCTCCACTATAACAGATGCCAGTCCAGGTCCTCAAGCCCTATCCCCTATTGCGAGTGGAAAATTGTGTCCTGTAGGTGACACGTACAACAGACGGTTCACACCTAAAATTTTAAGGTGCAGCTGCTGAACCAGACTGCACGCAGAACTCCCTGAGCCCTCGGGTTTTGCTTCTCATTCGAAGCTGTACGAATCGAGTACCTACCCAACCCCCCGCCCTGTGCTAAGGTGCTCCCTACCGGCCAGGAGCTCATGCTGGTGGTGCAACGGCAGGGACTGCATGGAGGGACAGGGAGAGGCGGTGTCACGGGGCAGAGGCTCCCAGCTAGAACCTTGGGGCTGAGGAGGCAGATGGGGCGGGAATAGCACCTGCAGAGACTTGAGCCACCATCGCTTAGTGGGGTCTCCTATTACCAGTTGGCCGGCCCGGCTGGAACGAGGGGTGCAGCTGGGGGTGCTGGTGCCGGTGGAGGTGGGCAAGGGGAAATGGAGGAGGGAGCAGCTGGAGCTCCCCAGAGGGCCCTGGTCATGGAGGCCCCGCCAAGGGTTTGAACTTGATCCTGCAAGCTCTGGGGGGATTTTGAGCAATGAAATAGTTTTTAAAAAAAGAATTCTGGCTCAGTGTGGAAAGCAAAGTAGGCAGGGAGACCAGGCTGGGGGCTGTCCCTGCAGTTTGGGGGAGACAGTGGTGACAGGGGTGGGGTGCTGTTGCCCCCCCCCCCCCCAGGCTGTGAGGGAGGAAAGCAGGAGCAATTTAGAATGATGTCCTGGTCACTAGCTTTGGAGAGTCATGTCAGTGACACCCAGATGAAGGAGCAGATCTGGGAGGAGGCTGATGAGCTGAGATTGAGACACGGTGGGTTTGCTGGGTCTGTGGGCACGTTGGGGAAATGGCCAGACGTCCTGTTTGAAACAGGACAGTACCATTGTTTTCTGTCCCCTTTAAAATGGTACATCTGGTCAGCCTAGGTCTGAGGCTTGGGGCAGGGGCCTGGGGTGAGACTGTAAAATACCACCTGATAGTGGTATGCACAGTCAAAGCTGAGGAAACCGCTCTACCAGTCGGTAGGGTGGGTTTTCTGTTATGTCACTTCTGACTGCCCCCCTTAATATTTATCGTACAATGCTGATGAGGTGAGCGTCTTACTGCTATGTAGCTCTAAACAATGGGAATTTAGGGAAATATGATAGAAAATTTCTAGAGTTCAATTAATTTGTCCATAAACTAATAATTCATTTATAAAGGAAAAAAGATCTTGATTTGGTACAGATGATGCTGGCCTTATTTTTTTTCCCAGAACCTTCCTCAAGATCACATAAAGTTTTGAAGACCAACGGTAAGTCCCCCAAAATATCTTTTTTTCCCATTCCTGTAGATATCCACTAAGCAAACCATAGACAAAAAAATAAACACCAGATGAACTGCAGATTGACAGATTTTATCAACTTCTATAAGTAGTCGCCCCATTGTGAAATATAAAGCCAAATGCATGAAAATATTTGTAATATAGATAACAGGCATAAAATGATTAATATCTTTGTTATATAAAGAACCCTTATACATCAAAAAGGCAGAGACTATAATTAGGCGGTTTCACAAAAGAAACACAAACTGACAATAAAGATTATAAATGATCACCCACATTAATAATAAAAAAATTATACCTTTAAATGAGCTAGAGGGGGAGCTGTGAGCTTGGCCAAAAGATACAGAAAAGCAGGCACTCTGAAATTAATGGTGTGTAAATTTCTGCAACCTTTTTGGAGCAAAATTTGATAATATCCATTTACATTTATATGCACCTGCTCTTGATCCAACAATTTCGCTTTTCTCACTTTTATAATTTCACGACGTGTACTTCCTGTGTAGAAGTACCCACCCATGTGCGGATGGGGGGTGTGTGCGTGCGCGCGCGCGCAGGTATGTTTGCAGTGGTGGTAATAGGACGCCACAGAAAATGCTCACGTAGTGGGAAATGGTTAAATAAGTTGTAGAATATCCTGGAATACTGCAGGGAATATTCTGCAGCTGTCAAAAAGGAAGAAGAATGTCTCTATATACTGGCAAGAGTGTCCACATATATTTATAAGGAAATGCAATGTTGCATGTTGCACCTTTATTTTACACACAAAACCACTGCATTGTGGTGGGATGAGGGCAGTGAGTAGGGACCTGGACAGATGAACATCCAGCTGCTAAGTGTAGTCACCCCTATGAGGTGGGGTTCGTAGAGAAGGTTGAATCGCTTTTTACTTTACATGCTTCTGTAATTAAACAGGTTTTAAAGATGAGACACACATAGTCAAGGTACCTGTGAGGTCCCCACAAGGATGTGGCTCTGTAAATCTCTCCCCACAATTCCAAGTGCACCATTACATAGCATAGCGCCAAGGTAACCCTCCTGATAAACGCTGTATTTTTCAGTTAAAACCAATACAGTGTTTAAAAATTAAAAGAGGCATAGTCTTATGTTTAAGTGATTTTCATGGCTTAGGGCAGGTGGATTTATTTCAGGTGACACATATTTTGGGGAGAAGCTTTTGAAACTTAACACGAATTGGTGCATTGCTCTCAGGGATTAAGGAAGACTTAACACTCAAATGTATGTAAGGCTGTTTTATATATAGTGTCAGGCATGTAACTGGGATAACTGAGAGGCATTTTCTAAAAATTAGGTCTAAAGGGCCCAGAAGCTTCCTGGGCTTCAGTCATTAACAATAAGTAATAAAAAAAAAAAATCCTTTAAAATATAAGTGCTTACCTGTATGTAAGATACATTTTTAATCCTCAAACTTAAAAAAAAAAAACAAACCCAAAACTTTTATTTTTCAGAAACAGCACAAGACATCCAAAAGGTAAGCACTCTCTCATTTCTTACTTTGAAAATGTTTACTGTGGGCACATTTTATAGACACTGTTATATAGCTCCTCCCCAGCCCATGCTCCAAGCACAAACAAGTATTTTACATTTTGATGTTGATTTAGTAAGAACTCCTCCTTATAACCACCTCCCTCCTGTGCTGCCCCAGAGTACTGCTGGTGTCTTCATTTCCAGGGTAATTACCTTAAAGATATACGTCTATGTTAACAAGTCAGGTTTCCTAATTTCCTAAAATGTCTGGAGATTTTTTTCTGGGATGAAAGATCTTAAGAAGGTATTACTTCTGGCTGTTCACAAAAATCATTCTATTACTTTCAAAATGTTTTGTTGTGATTTAGCTAGTTAATACTAACTTGTTTATTTTATAAAATGTAGTTATTTGGGTGCCTGTATTTTATAATCATGATACCAGTGCAGTCAGAGTAAGATGAAAAGGGAGAGATACTAGAGAGAAAAAGGAGGAAGAAACTTAGAGCCATAAATATAATGCTGTATATGTATTTGTGTGTGTGCACACATGTCCCTATGTGTGTATCCATGTATTCCTAAGCTCAAATGATCCATGGTTTTACTATGTGAAAAAAAAGTGAACAAAAGACTAAATGACTAATTGTATTTTTTTTTTAACTTTTAAAATTTTAATAGAAAAATAACATTCAGGATGAAATTTTATTCCTGCCCTCCCTGATAGACAGACGGGCAGACAGATGTCTTGACAGATAGATATTCCAGGGCAGTATGTATCCCAGCTTCATTGAAAAGTAAAGAAAAAAATCTTGCTACTTTGACATTTCCAATAGGTTACTATATCGTTTTGATCAGAAAATATGTCCCTAATACTGATTAGTTTCAACTGGTCGTAACCCTTTCAAATGAACTCTTTGAAGCTAATCTTTATACCTACAAAAGGCCTCAAAGAGCAATCTACTTCCGATCTGCACAATTGAGTTCCATCAAGAAAGGTTCCGGGTTATAAAATACCCCATTGCTTTGTTTGATTGGACTTCGTTAATGTCACTCATATTTTACTTACTAACAGCCATGCAAATATTACTTAATTCAGTATATTTTGAAAGAAAGTAAAATTTTCATTAGCTCAATAGTGGCTTAAATGACATTTCTACAACAAAAGCCCTTTGCCAAGCACATGTAAACCCAGGTCGTGCTGGTGAGGTTCAGGGCAGGTCTGTAGATTGCAGGGAAGCCCTTGGGGCACGCAGTCAGGTCACTGGTGGTGGCTTCTAGTACACCAAACTGCAGGGAGACCCCTAGGAGTCAGGCCCCACATAGAAAGCTGCAGACATCAAATGGCCCTTGGTACCGATACACGTGCATGCCTACGGTAGCATTGCCACATGCACGTCGCAATTACTGCAAGGGTCTCAGAGGTTTCTGCCATTGGGGGAAGGGTTTGCATCCGAGCCTTTCTCCTGATGACTGAAAGCAAGTTACTGAATCCTTATCAACCTGATTTTCCTTACTGTGAAACTGGTACAGTCGTGTCTAATCCATAGAGAAATGGTGAACGTTTGAGTTTGGAGAATGGCTGCAAACAGTCCAGCCCATTTCTAAGTAAATACCAGCTCCTGTCCTCACTGCCCCTTTGGCAAAAATCTGAAGTGCTGTTCAGTTCAGTTAAAATCAACCATGTTTGTTTGTTTGTTTGTTTTAAAGAACATTAGAGTCTAGTGGCAGAGGCAGTGTGTAAACGCAGGGAAATGTCCTACGTGATGTGTCCCTGGTGCATTCATCTGGTATGTTTCTTACCCTCAGGCTTGCGGAGAGGAGGGGTCTCCCCAGCGGGCTCCAGCAGGGCCGGCTTCCGCTCAGAGGAGCAGTCAGCCCAGCAGCTCTGCTGTTCTCAGCGTGCTTCGTGGGGGCGGGGCCGTCAGAAACATCTGGACGGACCACCAGATCCGGCAAGCCTTGTTTCCCAGCCGGCGGTCCCCACAGGAGAATGAGGACGACGAAGACGATTATCAGATGTTCGTGCCCTCCTTTTCCTCTTCGGATTTGAACTCTGCCAGACTGTGCGAAGACAGCACTTCCAGTCGCCCTTGCAGTTGGCACATGGGACAGATGGAGCCCACAGAGACCACCAGCTCTGGCCACAGGGTGGTACGGCGGGCCAGCAGTGCCGGCGAGAGCAACAGCTGCCCCCCCGAAATGAGAATTCGGGATAGTGATGGCGCTCAGTACAGTCCCCGAAGAGAGCTGCAGAGTGACCCTAAAACAGAAGGGCAGGACGCACTGACTCCCTTTGGGTCATCTATAGAGCTGACGATTGATGACATAGACCATGTCTATGATAACATAAGTTATGAGGACTTAAAACTAATGGTTGCTCAACGGGAGGACACTGACTCTACGTCCCCCAGATCAGTCAGGGACTCCGTTCGCCCCAAGAGCACCCCGGAGCTGGCCTTCGCCAAAAGGCAAGCTGGTCACGAGAAGGACTCTCCGCACACGAAGAGAGACGGGGCTCTGACCGGGCGAGAGGCGTCACACCAAAGCACACATGAACTCGAGGTGGTGGAGGAAAATATCTACGACACGATAGGGCTCCCCGATCCTCCGCCGCTGGACTTCACATGCAGCAGCCTCAAGCGCTCCAAGAGGAGCACCTTCTTCGGCCTGGAAGCCGAGTTTGCATGCTGTGACAGCCTGAGGCCCTTCGTTTCCCAGGATAGCCTCCAGCTCAGCGAGGACGAGGCAGCGTACCCCCAGGAGCCCCCCGAGAACGATTACCTGAGTCTGCTGTACAACTCCTTCAGCTGCAACCTGGCTATAACTGATAAGTCTGTATCCGACAAACTGTCTGAAGAAGTAGACGAGATCTGGAATGACCTGGAAAACTACATCAAGAAAAACGAAGTCAAAGCTAGGGACCGGCTCCTTGCAGCATTTCCTGTCAGCAAAGATGACGTGCAAGAGCGGCTGCACTCCGAGAGCACGCCCAAGCTGAGCAGAGCCACGGAACACGCCCTGTCTACCCTCTCGCTGCCCGAGAGCCGTGCCTGCCTCACGCCGCTGCAGACCAGGCCCGGCCGGGCCAGCTGTCCCCTGGAGGAAGACCTGATAACTAAGGAAGGCTCCTTTATGAGTCTTCACCGGCTGTCCCTGGCAGGTGAGGGGCCACCCGTGGAAAATCCCTACGACTTGGCCAACAGCAGCAGTCTGTCGCAAACAGACCTGGAAAACCCTGACCCTGGGGCGGATGCCACAGATAAGACAAAAAGCAGGGTTTTCATGATGGCTCGGCAATACAGTCAGAAGATCAAGAAGGCAAATCAGCTTTTGAAAGTGAAAAGCCCGGAGCTGGAGCAGCCGCCCGCCAGCCAGCAGCCTAAATCTGGGCATAAAGACCTGGCGGCCATCCTAGAAGAAAAGAAGCAAGGGGGACCTGCCATCGGTACGTCCGTCACACTGCTTTTCTTCTCTCCTGAGAGTGAGGTGTGAGAGCAGCTAGCAGGTTCGAAATGTCCTTAAAACCGCGAGCATATTGTCACGCAGACGCTCACTCTCTCAGCGTGAGACCACAGATGTACTAGCGTGAGCTGTCAAAAAAATAGGGGTTCCCCGGTGGTGCAGTGGCTAGGTTTCGGCACGCTCAGTGCTGCGGCCTGGGTTCGATTCCCAGCCAGGGAGCTACCAAAAAAAAAAATCTTCCTCCCATCTTTCTAAGTGCCTCTGGCTGGGCTGGTAGTCAAATTAATATGACAGATTAACAGGAAAAAAATGTCCAAAATGTATTATTACAGGTGGGAGTGCCATAAGAACTAGAACCACTGCGGTATTGGGTGCCTGAGGCATGCATGCTGTCTGGAGCTAAGGAGAAAGGGACAGTGGTTTGGGACTTCAAAGGGCAAGAAAGCAGTTCTCATGGACATGGAAAAGCAAGCATTGCATAAACCAGTGTTTGCTGGGTCATCTTTAACAATGGGACACAGGACTGTGACCACACGGGGCCTTGCTAGGCTCCTTCCTATCTGTCACACGTTTACATTAAACTCTAGTTATCTGTGACTCTAGTTATCTGTGACAATCGCTCCCTTCCGGGAGCGGGTCCTCTATCTAAATCCCTTTTTGGCCATTTGGGAGAAGGTCAAAGGTTTCTCCTGAGTCTTGTCTTAAAAACAGGCAGCTTAAAATAACCAGTATCCCAAAAGGCCTGTTCTGGGGTGGCAAACTCTGCCTCCCTTTCCCACTTCAGAGACTCACGTGAGTTGTGGCGTGATGTGGTCTCGGGCAGGTTTTGTTGTGTGTGTGACACTACCGATTGGATGTTGTAAGAAGTTTACTGTAATCCGAACTGTGAAAAATGGTCATCAGTTTAAGTTGTGGCATCTAGAGCTTTTCCCCGTGCATCAAGGTCGTAGGGGGTGGAGTTGGTTGCATAAGTGTTTAAGGTTCGGAAGCACATGGACCAAGATTGCTCTTTGCCCCAGAATCTCAACAAAAACGCCTACCCACCCTAACAGACAAAACGTCCTTTTTGCGTTTTTGTTTTGTTTTGGTTTTTAGCTGTTCAGACTACATGAGTACATCAGTTGTTTTCTCAAGGATTTCAAATACTGGTGAATTTTTTTTTTTTAAATAGCTGCAGTCATGCATTTAATACCATCTCCTCTGGTATTTGTATATAGGGTTCCAAGAAGTTTAACTCTTTAATCAAGCCTCCCTTGTGGGGCAGACCTAAACCAGGATCTCATGTCTGACATGGCTATGATTGGGGCTAAAGGAATGAGCCATTCTTGGCTGGACTCTTTTCTCTATTGTAAAGAAGTACGTATCCCACCCCACAGCTAAATTAGGGGCTTCTGGGGGACAGAACTTAACATGATCCTGGTGGTAGAGCCTTAGATGTGGGTCAAGCACACAGTTGTAATCGAAAAACAAAACAAAAACCAAATATGCCCAAGGGCTCTGGCCGTCACCTGAGGAACGGTCACCTTCAGATCCGGAGACATTTCTGGGGTAAGGCCCAGGTGTTAGCATTTTAAATTGGTGTGGCCTTCGATCACGTTTTAAGAATCCCTGCCCTGGATTTTCTGACAGAGGACCACATCGGTATCAAACGAAAGGCAACAGTTCTCCACTTAAAAAGTAAAAACCAGATGGCTGACGGGTGTCCTTAGCTCAATGGTGACGTGGCTCATCTAGCCAGGTTGATGTCACTGTCCTCCTTTCTTTGGAATTAGTTTATTTATCTCCACGGGAACCAGAGACTAAGAAGGGGCTATCCAAGTCCTAAGTGAATCCACAAGTCACATGACAAGACTCGGGAGGAAATTTTTTTTTTAAGTTTGAGAGCATTTAAGAATTGTCTAAAGCTTTACTCTTTTCCTAGTGCTAATCATGCAGTCTAACTTCTTAACAGATAGGGAAGTTAAGCCCTGGAATTGCTACCGAAAGGATTTTAGACTCTCTTTGCGTTGTTTTTCTTTTTAAATAATGTTGAAAAGTGATTTCGTGTGAATGTGAGAGACTAGATCGCATATGTTTTTCTCCTTGGAAATGACATGCTTGAATTAATTCCTGTCCCTTTTGCAAGGCTAGTCTTGCTAAGCTGGCTTGTTGTCATACAGAGAAAAATGACAGAATTCCAGAAGGACCGTTTGGGGGGCGTAGATGGTATTGGAAACTACTAGTAGTGTATTGGCAGTGCAGCCACTGACTGAATCTGGGCACGGGCTCCTCAGAATGAGAGCAAATATAACACGGAGGTTTCCGACAGTGGTGGATGACTGTCCTTTAAGAAGGCCATCACTGAGCCAGGTCGTTTTGAATATGGACCATCCTCTAAAATGTAAAACTCTAAGCTTGGTAGAAGCACTTCCTTCAATACTGAATCATCAGGGCTTGCAACTACCTTGAACAGTCTTCCTTATTACCCACCTTTTAAGTATGAATTGATTTCCCTTTGGGATTTTCTTTTGCTTCTTTTTGGCTTTTGGTTTGTTCTTTTGGTTTTGCCTACCGGTGTCGTCGTGGGATCCCTCAGGATCTTTTGTCAGCTTTGTGTCTGGGCTCTCTTTGTGTCTGGGCTACTAAACGGTCTCCCCAACAAAGAGGAGATCTCTCCCAAGTCATCTTCTGAGAGTGGCGTCGTCCCTAGGGCCTGCCCTTTCTCGGACCTGAGGAACCTTCCATCTGGGTGGATCGAGACCACTTCCTGTGCCCACTAGGCTTTCAATCAGTTGACATGATGACTCCTTTTCTCTCTCTCGTTTATCTGGGCACAGGACATCGTAATCGAATGGACCGATTCTCCAGACTACTTCGTACGGGCCTTGCCACTGTGCCAGGAGCGTGCTCTCGGTGTTGTACGGAAGGAGGAGCACCCTATTCACCTGCCGAAAGTCTCGAGCACCTTTATTGAACTCTCTAGCCGGGGTCTACAGGCCCCGGGTCAGATTTCCGCCGAGAAATCACCCAAAGGTCTAGTTGCTCCCCCGTCTTAGAGCCTGATGTAGCATGCTGGCCATCTGGTTCAGTCAGGCCCCGCTCCTGACAGTCTGCGAGGCCAAGAAAACCTCGGGTTACCCCTTTTCTATGTGAATTCTTTAATGTGGGAGAAATGTCCATACCAGCTTGAGGAATGTTCCTCCTTGTGCAAAGTAGGCAGGGCAACATAACATTTTAGGCTTCCATCTGCATCGCAGGCAACATCACAAACACTGATTTTGATCCTTTGTCTTGAAAACGGTGTATTTCATACTTCTCTCAGCAAGGGTCACTTCACATTTGTATCTGGAATCGTAATGACTCCACCTTTTAAACTTACAAAAGAGAAATAAACCAGAAAAACAGCCGTGGGGTTGTCACATAATGATAATATACGTGTTCTGTAAAGACTGTGAATGCCAGAACTAAGCATGGGGTGGGGGGCGGGCAGGGGGACTTAGATCCAACTAATGCTGAACATTTTAGGCTAGAAGCGTCATCTCGGGCTATTTCCTACACTTCTGGCGAAGGGAATCACGTGCTAGCCATTGTTTTGGAAGCTTGTCTCTTGTTCACATTGGTATCAAGGAAGTTATAGACTCTCTTAGAAGGTTAGACTGAGGCAAAACAAACAAACACCCCAAACTTAGATAGGCACAGTATATTGTCTACTTGCGAGATACATTTTTATTCCAGATTTCTAACTGGCCCTTTCCACTCTCAGTGGTATGGTCTTAGGGAAAGCACATCCATTTTTTAACACTGTGCTCAAAATAAAAGGAGGCAGTCCAGGAATTGTCTGAGTAATTAACTAGTTCTTGAGACTAATGTCTATCTAGAACTGTGCTCGGTGCTCTGTGAGGATTGTTCTCTAAGAATAAAAGCTCACGGACTAGCTGAAATAATAATCTAACCCATATAAATCAACTAGCAACACAAGAATGTGTGTGTGCATACATATACATGCATGAGTGCACAATCAATAGCTAAATATTGGTTGCACACTAAGTATATATATAGGTGCACACTAAGTATATGAGTATAAGACTTCAGAGAAATCAGTTAGAAAAGGATTCATGGAAGGGAGTAGGGCTTATGGAGGGTTTTGAGAGCAAATAGGATTTTATTAAGCAAAGGAAGAAGAAAATAGGAAGAAAAAGGCATGAGACATACTATGAATATTTTGGGTACTCCATGGTTTTAGATTATCTGGGCCACCATGTCCTAGTTAGAAAAACACAACTTTACAAGACTTTATGGTTTCATTTGGGTTAAACTGGAATAGTTTGACTGAATTTTTAAATCAGCTCTCACTGCTTTCCCCAAAGTTGTCATATTCTTGGAACCTTGTGAAAGCCCAGAGCTTTCCTGATTCAGCTGTGGGATCAGGCTCAGGGCCATAGTATAGGTGAGAGGGGCTTGGGCAGAACCATCTGACTTTCAGGTGGGACTGCTAACCAGTGACTGTGTTAAAGGCCTAGCTGCCTTTGGTTGGGTTTCATAGTTAATGAAACAATATGGATTTCAGGATGGCTCACATGGGCATCTTGGTATCCATCAGCCTCTTAAGGGGGTGCCAAATCTTAATTGGTATTGAGAGTCTTTACTATGCCCTTTAAGGAGTAATTGCTCAAGTATTTATTACTAGAAATTCTAAACTAATAATCTCTGTCCTTCCAGGAATTTGGACTTGCAAACCTGAAGGATCTGAATGTAGGATCTATAATGAGAAGTTAAACAGACTATTTACCCTGATTTCAGGGACTAAAGGGGAAGTTTTGAGTGGTTTGTAATTAAAATGCACACAGAGTAATAAGAGATTGTTTTCTTTCTTCATAGAAGATAGACTCAAAAGAAATGGCAGAAACTGAATTAAATATTTAAATTCAAGCAATAATTAACTAACAACCAGTTACTAAAAATATAAATAGCTTAAAGAAGAAGAAAATATAATGTCAACTTGCTGGTTATCACACATGGGATAGATTCCCTTCGTAGAGATTGTGTAGATGTGATCTGAGTGACTGAGAGGGTGCATGGAATTCTTTGATTCTAGGGTGGCTGTATGGGTACTTGGACTGAGGGGATGAGAGGAACCACTCTTGAAATTCACATCTCTGGGCTCGCTCTCTTAAATCATTCCTGGCCCAAGAGAATGCTCTGTCCATAGCATGGATCTGCTAATGTCTTCAGAAAGGGCTGTCCTCAGACGTGGACAGCAAATGAGAGAAAATGGCTTCATACCTTAATCTGAAGTGGCAATAGTGCTTGTGAAAGTAATGGTTAAATCCTGTTCTGGAACTAATACTAGAGAGTGTTAGGTTATTGATTATAAGCACAGAGGGTGCATTCTTAATGTCTTGGAAGCACAAGCTTCAGTGCCCGGCCTATGGGGATGGGAAAGGAGATGTGCTTCAGTCAATGCGTGCGGTTCTGGTACCGTCAGGGAGGACCTTCTGTAGACACGGAGTTCCCCACACAGTGGCAGTGGAGGGCTGCCTGGAAACAAGAAGTACAGGAACAACTGCAGAGAGGACCCTTCTGGGAGTAGTTGTCTGAGAGCAGTCAAGACTGCTGAGAAGCCAGGGGTCGCCATTGCATGGTGAGGTGTGGTCATGCTTATTTCGTTGACTATCTGTTTTTCAGTGACCAGGGTGTAGTGCTGACACTAGTTCACGCATGTAAAGAACACTAGAAATTTTCATTACAAATAGCAAATACTTGTAGACCTGCTGTCAAAATAATCCAGAAATAGATGAAATTAAATGCACTTGCAGGTGGCATTCTTATTTTTTATTGAACTATGAATTATTTTACTAGTTTGTGTTGCTTAGTAGTCAATTAGTCATCCTCAAACTTACAAGTTCCGTCTGCTGTTTAAATTTTTAAAATAGGTTAGAATGTTAAGTTCTTATTTTTTAATTTTCTCATGTAGGAACAATTCTATGTATATTTATTGTTTCAATATTTGCCTTCCAGGTGCCAGGATTGCCGAGTATTCCCAACTGTATGACCAGATTGTATTCAGAGAGACTCCCTGTAAGATTCAGAAGGAAGCCTGGGCCAGTCCTCAACACTCATCCAACCCCAGGTCTGCATCACCCTCCCAGGCCCAGCATGGTAGCGGGAATTGGTTTTTGCATTCCACCTACAGTAATGGAGAATTAACAGATTTCTATCCCCAGCCAGACCAAGACTCGAAGCCAAAATATCCCACTTTAGAGATCAATCCAAAAAGTACTCCAAGACAGCTGTCCACAGCCTGCTCTGTGCCTTCTCTGCAAACCTCCGACCCTCTGCTGGGCTCCATACAAAGACACAGCGTGGTAGTCAGTCAGCCTAACAAAGAGAACTCATGTCAGGGCCATCTTTACAACTCTTTGGGTCGGAAAGGAATCAGTGCTAAATCTCAGCCTTATAACAGGTCCCAGTCGTCATCCTCAATCTTGATAAACAAGTCCGCAGACTCCATCAACTACTCTAATGAAATGGGGAAGAGACAACTGCCATCTTTACACAAAAGTTCAAGGTGTGAGAGTCACCAGGATTTGCCGCCAGGTCTAGGTGACTCATGTCAACGGGGCACTGAAAAATGCTCAGAACTCACTCTCCAAGACTCACAGAAAGTTCTGGTAGTAAATAGAAATTTACCCTTAAATGCCCAAATAGCTACGCAGAACTATTTTTCCAATTTCAAAGAGACGGAAGGAGATGAAGATGACTACGTGGAAATCAAGTCAGAAGAAGATGAGTCAGAATTAGAGCCATCTCACAGTCGCAGGAAGAGATGTGACCCAAAGACTGCGGATACTGACCCTCCTGGTAATGTCTGCAGCCACAACACATCTTACTCTCTGAGTAGTTCATGCACTCCCAGAAAGCCAGTGAGTGGCACACTTGGGGTTCCCCCCTACCTGACATCATACAACGATCCTGACAAACTGAATGACTATCTCTGGCGGGGCCCATCTCCCAATCAGCAAAATATTGTCCAGAGTCTAAGGGAAAAATTTCAGTGTCTTAGTTCCAGCAGCTTTGCCTAAGGGTCTGACCAGTGGCTTCCTGAATTAACTTCTTAGTATGCTCTTAAGTTACAGATACTGAGAGGTGTTTTATATGTACCAGATTAAAACATTTTTGTAATAACTAGAGGTGTAAAATATACGTTCTTTTACAGCACAACTTTCTGAAACGGCTGGTGATCAGCCAGGATTGTACTGTAGCCAGTGTCAGCATCTAACTGTTTTCTGATGCTGGTTGTCTTCATGTATCGTGGAAGTCAGTCTTACTTGAACATTTCTAGGCTTTTTTTTTTTTTTTTTTTTTTTTTGACAACATGACCATGATATTTTTTCCCATATCCTGACAACAGCGCCCAGACTTTAAGAAATGCAATAATCCTCTCTTATTATCCGGAAGCCGCGAGTAGTTTTATCCTAGGACTCAGATGCAGCCAGGAGGCGTTGCCACACGCTTTAAAAAGGAAACTAAAGCTTTTAAAGGATTATGCTTATTGTATCTGGCATTTATGTTCCATTTGTGACAAGACCCTAGAAAAACTTAAGCTAAAGATCTCTACTTGGAGTACAGTGTATGGTGCCTGTTTTAGGGTTTCTTACGCTGGTATTCCTACATCATTCCTAATGCAGATATTGTGTAACTTTTGGAAATCAGAATGTAACAAAACCAACTTTCTATAAGCCAAAATCTTTACCTGGATTCCTGGACAAGGCCTGTAGAATGTGCTGCTCATGTTTATTTTATGATTTCTAGGGTGAAATGAATGATTCTCTCAATGGCTTAAGGAAAACCAAGGGCAAGAAAATGCAAGTCGACTTAAGTATTAGAAAAGATGGGGTGACATCTGGGAACAGCTTGATTATCTCCTCGTATTTCAGTTGGGGGATGGGGGGAGAAACCCTTCTTACTGTTTTTGTGTGCCTGTCTCTATTCAACACGAAGTAAACCGCAAGCTAAAATAAAACAAAGCACTTTAAAAGTACCCTTCCCAGAGCGGTTTTTCATGGGAGCCTTCATGAGTTTTGTACTTGGCCCAATGACCTGACCCTTGACCTCAATGAAATGTATTTCCTAAACCAAACCTAACACGGGGCCTCATTCATTGTGTTGCAGCATATAAAAGAACAGAATCTTTTGTTCCTAAGCTCTCATAACATCTTTTCTGTTGTCCTTATGGTTTTAAATAGTAGTTTATTGTGATATTGTGTATGAATACAACTCTTTATGGGAAGAAACTGAAAAACAAAAGCAAAAAATAAAAACTTACGAGTAGAAAGCAAAGTCCAAGAAGGTAAAGAAAAACAGGAAGGTAGATTTGTGGCTCCTTTACAGAAATATTCTTAACTGAAGACTGCGGTCAGCGCAAGAAGGATGTGTCTAACAGTGGCCTTTCTATCCTCACCTTAGGCAGTTTCACCTTCTGTGGCCTCTGCCCTCACCCTCTCAGTTCATTTTAAAAGCTGTGATGACACATGTAGGGGAAGGGGCCCTGGGCTTTCCATTTGAAAGTGAGCGATGATGTGGGTATGAATGAGTGACATCTTACCGTAATTCTCCTCTTTTTAACTCCTATGCCTTTTTCTTAACCATCGAACAAAATGTGACCATCCCCATTGCACACACAAGTACCTAACACATGCATTTTTCCTTTTAAATAACAAAATAACCCAAGTTTCTTGCTTCTGTATGCTATTTCTTCTTGTAGCTTCTGAAACAAAGTCCATGTTGAATAGCATCGTTCAGGAAAATTTTCTCCTTTCACTGCCTTTCTTTAACCATGGTCTGAGTTTTCGAGGTTCGGCCGCATCAGGAAAGAGAAGCACTGTAAGAAGGGGTGTTCTCAGACTTGCTCGAGGTATTTGTAAGTGCGTTCGCAAAACCAAGTCACGTGACTCAGCTTGTCCCGAGAATGCAGTCTCACGTCGTTGCTTTTTAGTTTCTATGAACCCAGTTCTGTACGGTCCATATGACTGTGATGTCGTACTCTCAGAAATGATTAATTCTTCACACCAATGTCTTGCTGATGGCTCTGATGTCACCTGTAGGAATACACCCCGCTGCACGAATGTGGATGTCTTACTGTATAAAATGTCCATGTGGTTGTCTTTAGGTTCTAGGACAAATCTTTCATTTTATAGATCATTCCTGTCAGCCAGGACACAGATTTTGAGAGCTTTGTGTATATATATAATCATGTTTGTATTCCCCCCCCCCAAGTTATCAATTAAGTGCTTTTGTTTAAAATAGTTCCTTTTGGAGGTGGGGTAGGGATGTATATAAGTGAGGAGAAAAGGGTAAATGTACTTCAAACTATGTCACATTCTTATTAGGTCTCTGTACTGAAGGTTCACTTTTTTTTTAATAAGTTCACTTTTCACCTGTTCTATTCTCTGTGCAAAAAAAAAATTTTATCTAGGAAAACATAGTTTATTGTATATAAGATCATGAAAGTTAGTAATGCTCATTATTTAATAAAGTTTGTAAAGTACAAAGTAAATTATAGTGTGAATTAATGTGTTTATTCTAGAAAGATCAAGCTCCTTCCAAACTACATTTAGTTATAATACTTTGTCTTGCCTCATGAGCCCTGAAGAAAATGATGCAGGGTAATAATGATGTACCATGTCTCAGGGACAGACCGTTTTCTGTGTCTGTGGATTACTCTAGAAATATTGAGTTTAATATCTGGGACGCTGTTTGTTTTCTTCATAGGTGGCTAAACTAGATCTATCACTAGGTTATCTTTTGTTTTTGTTTTTTGTAGTAAAAACTATGAACTATTTCATTGAATCAAAAAATTTATGTGAAAGTTTTTTGACAAAAGTTAAGGTTTTTTTCATATAACTTCATAT
This sequence comes from Lyroderma lyra, assembly GCA_004026885.1. Classification (NCBI taxonomy): domain Eukaryota; kingdom Metazoa; phylum Chordata; class Mammalia; order Chiroptera; family Megadermatidae; genus Lyroderma; species Lyroderma lyra. The sequence goes on along the minus strand of PVJL010003415.1, from coordinate 140,661 downwards.
TCTAAATTTTCTTCGATAGACAAAAATTTTACAGAGAACAAAAGCGTGTTAATATAAATTGATAATGATAGACACTTTCAAAAGCAATTCTATTTCCAAATACAAGCATAACACACTGTGCCAGTATAATAAAAATATATGTTGTGTAACTTCCCTCATCCAGAGGAAAACGGCTTTTAAATTTTTCCTTAGCATGATTTAGAGTGGAAGCTGCTAACATGACGCTGAGAATCCATCAGCTTTACCCTATCTTCCTCTCCACTGCGAGGTTGAAAGGAGATGTGGGTTTTCTGTAAGTCGTAGGAGTTCAATGCTAGAGAAGTGGAGGACAGTAGGCAGAAAGCCCTTCGTAAATTCTGTACACCCCTTACGATTGTTGCGGGGGTGGAAACCTTAAAAAACAGCAGGTTTGTAATGAGCTATAAATACAGCTCTTAAACACGGATATTTAATAACATTTGTCTAGTAAGTTTTGTTAAAAAGGTTTTAGTTTCTGTTTTGAAAGCAAATGTGAACAAGAGTTCTCACGTCCTCTGCATTAAATAACTTCCTCTATCACAGAACTTCCTCTGTCTGGACTGTGGTAACTACACTACCTTCTAGCAGCCAGAAGGGATTACACTAAAAGCAACTTCAACTGCTCTGCCAATTTATGTAGGTCTCCATGTCTTTAAATTAAACTTTGACCTGGGGCTTTCTTATGCATGCTTTCCAATGTTTTTTGTTTTTAAGAAATGTATGAAGACAGAAGCATTCTTTTGCATTTAGCATCTCACATTTTTCTTTCCTTATCAGTAGTTTAGAAAATGAAACACCAAGACAATGTTGAATTGTACTGCAATTAAAAGGTTAATAGGGAGTTCCCTGGTGGTGTAGTGGCTTAAGGCTTCAGCGTTGGCGCTGTCAGCACTGCGGCCTGGGTTCGATTCTCAGCCAGGGAGCTACCCACATACCAAAAAGCAAAAAAAAAATAAAATAAAAAAATAAAAGGTTAATACATCCAAAATATTATTGCACAATCAATCCATATAACAGTAAATTAATAAAATTTGGGATGTTTGGTTTATAGCCTATTTGAAAACTCTTTAATATGAGGTCAAATGTTTCATTTGGAAGAATATTCTAAGATTTTACATGTGTCTCATTTGACCCCTTGAGGTGGAAATGTTTTTACCAGCTTTGCACAGTGACAATTTGAGGGGCTCGATACAGTAAATATTGAATGATTATTCACTAGATAGAGTAAAAAACTTATTTTGGCTCAAAGCTTTAAAAAAACAGATTCAAATCTGAGATAATAAAGGAGGGAAGTAAGAACAACAGCGATTTAAGTTGCTTTTTAAAATTCACAGCACCCACCCGCAGAAATCCAATGTTACTGACTGTTTTTAGAGTTCCTGTTTGGTAGGTCAGGGGAAAGACTCTGCCCTTTTTCCATCTCTTGGCTAACAGAATTCCAGAGAAATTTACTCTGAGATTCCCAGTAAGTTCTTAAGCTAGGAATCTACATGGTCATGTGAGAACTTCTCTGAAGTTTGTGCAGAGGTGTCCAATCTTTTGTAAGAAGAATTGTTTTGGGCCACACATAAAATACACTAACACTAATGATCGCTGATGAGCTAAAAAAAAAATGGTTCGTGTATAATTTTCATAATGCTTTAAGAAAGTTGATAAATTTGTGTTGGGCCACATTCAAAGCTGTCCTGGGCTGCATGTGGCCCAGGGCCCGCAGGTTGGACATGCCTGCAAAATGCCTTTCCCAATAACTGGTTCTGATGAAGGGAGGAGGGCACAGAGCGACCTAGGGTGCAGCTGTGGAGCTTAAGTCAGGTGAGGAAGGAAGGACCCAGAGTGCCAAGGTGTTTTGGGTGCCAAAAGACAGATTTGCCTACTTTACGATGGTGGTGCATGCTCATGGGCAAAATCCACTTCACATATCTATGGAAAACAACAAAGTTTGATTTTCCTGACAATGGCTTATCCCAGTGCATCATGCAGTAGGAAAGCAAAAGAAACAAGGATCCTGCTTCATTAGTTCTAAAACCATGTTTGTTCAGCACAATATGAAAGAACAGGGCTTGGATAATAAGCAAACCATCTGCTCTCTAGGACCAATGCAGGCCCCCAAATGCCCTACTGTTTGTGTGGCAGAGTATGGCCCTCCACGTAGTTCTCGTACAAGGTCTAACAATGAAGATGGCAAACTTGCCTCCGTGTGCTTATTGGCAGCACTGTACAAACACCTCAGTAAGGTGTCATGACCTTGGTGTATCTGTGTCTCAACAGCTGTGTTCGTGTCAACATGTGGCAGGGTCTTGTTGAGTGGCGTTCATTATTGTTGTGTTTTTGTGTGCTGTCATGAGAAAGTTGGAGCTTGAATTAGAGCAATGAACAAACATTACATTTCTTGTTAAAACCTGGCAAGAGTCAAAGTGAATTCAGGGACGTGTTAGTCCAACTTTATGGGGATAATGCCATGAAGAAAACAGTAGTTTACAAATGAATTAAGTGTTTTTCTGAGGGGAAAGCATCACTGATGAAGAAAGGTCAGGGTGGCCAGTAATGAGCAGAACTGACGAAAACATTGCAAAAATTCGTCCAATTGTGCATCAAAATCGTCAGCTGACTGTGAGAAGCACAGCAGATCACATAAACATGGATAGAGAAACATTTAGGAAAATCCTAACTGAAAATCTTGGCACGAGAAAGGTGTGTGCAAAAATGGTCCCAAAGGAGCTCACCAATGAACAAAAGCAAAGGAGAGTCAAAGTTTGCCAAGACCTTTTGGAGAGGCAAGACAATGTTTTGGGCTGTGGTTTCACTGGTGAAGAAACATGGGTGCACCAATATGACCCTGAAACAAAGTGTCAAAGTGCACAATGGAAGTCAGTCAGTTCCCCAAGACCAAAAATATTCCATCAGTCCAAATCAAGAATCAAAACAATGTTGCTAACCTTTTCTGGTATAGAGGGATTGTTCATCGTGAATTTATACGAACTGGACAAACAGTCAACCAGTATACTATTTGGAAGTGCTAAAAAGGCTGCATGAAAAAGTTAGACAAAAATGACCTGAACTTTTCGCCAACAACTCATGGGTCTTGCATCACGACAATGCACCAGCTCACACGGTGCTGTCTGTGAGGGAGTTTTTAGCCAGCACACATATAACTGTATTGGAACACCCTCCCTACTCACCTGATCTGACTCCCAGTGACTCTTTTCCTTACCTAAAGATAAAGGAAATATTGAAAGCAAGATATTTTCATCACATTCAGGACATCAAGGTCATCAGACAAAAGCTCTGATGGCCATTCCAGAAAGAAGAGTTCCAAAACTGCTTTGAAGGATGGACTCAGTACTGGTGTCGGTACGTAGCTTCCCAAGGGCAGTACTTTAAGGTGACTGTAGTGACATCTAGCAATGAGGTATGTAGCACTTTATCTAGGACGAGTTTTCAGACTTCATTGTCAGATCTTGTAACCATCACAACAAGACCACGGGGTAAGCAGGTTCCTTCTTCTATAAACCAGTTAAATCAGAGGCTGAAAATCCATGGCCCAGAGGCTGAATCTGGCCTCTACAATTTAAAAAACATTTAACATAAAAATCCAAATTTCTAGCTTCTTTAAAAGAAAAATTAGGTCAGGTCTATTTGGACCTGGACTATGGTGAGGTGACTCTGTGAGCCCTGAGGAGGGAATCTAAAGGTGACAGTCACCCTAGAAGGTAGTGACTTGCTTTAACCTTTGCAGAGACTGTTCTGTTGTTTTCCATTCTGACTTTGTCAACAAATTTAAAGCCACATGGAGCACCTGAGTGGACATATTTTAGATAGCAAGTAAAGGCTCGCCTCCTAATGTAAAATAAACCTATGTCATAAAAAGTCTGTAGATCCTACTGCCTCTTGAAGGAAAACTTTATACGTGGTCCACTTCACTAGTTTATATTATCTGCCTGGCCTCTATCAGCTTCAGGTTTGTAAGCTCAAATGGTCTCCACTGTTCTCTGATACCATGAACTTGCCCAAGGCTTAAACAAGCATGTATACACGAGGGCTGTCCAGAAAAAATCCATAAATGCCTCTATTTTTCATATTACATGGCTGGATACTTTCTGGACAGCCTTCGTATACTCTATGTCCTAAAACACCATCTCTAGCTTGGACTTCCCTCCTGAGTGTAAAGAGAATTTTTCGTGCAGGACATCGCCAGCTATTTTGCCCAGTCGTTACTAGCTCCCCTTTATGCCTCTGAAGTGCCTTCTCTAGTTTGTACTTCTGCTCTTGGCCCACGACCACAGCCTCCCATCTGGTTGTCTTGCCGCTGTCTCCCCCACCTGCAGACTCATTCACCTCTCTCCGCCTAATCTTAGCCCGTGTAACATTTGTAAACACAAGCAGAATCGAATTCTGTCCCAAACCTGTCTCTGGAGTTGATCCCTTTGCCTGCACAGTCCTGCCCCTACCCTCCAAGTGGAAATACTCAGCTCACAAATTACTGCCAAGAACTTTAAGGGCTGGGACGTTACTCAGCATGCAAGCTAACAGGTTAGCTTGCCTCGGTGTTCCAGGTGCTGGCAGAAGAAACGAGACTCCTAGGTCAGAGATAAAGGACTTTACTCCTCCCAGGACAGCAGGCAGCATGAGCTTCATGTTTGCACTGGTTCTCCTTGCTCCTGCAGGCCCTCCGGAGCGTTGCAAAGCAGCCCAGGTGTATACTGCACACACACGGAGTTTCTTTCACAGATGAGGAGCCCTGAACTTAGGGATCCCTAGTCTTAAAGGGCTACTAGCAAACCTGCCGAATCTTGCCTTTTGAGGGAGATATTATCTTTACTCTCTGGACAGCAAATATTGTAAGTCTGCCTTCTGCCTCAGAGGGCGACACTATCTTCCAAGGCTGCGAGCTATACAAACATCCTTGTGACAATAGCTGGAACAGCACTAGTACAAGACAGGAAGAAATGCAAAATGCAAGATACCTGTAGAGAGTTGATCAGAACAATCATATAATTTGATGACATGCAAATTTTAAAAAAATTATTACCCAAAATTTTCAAGGATGCAGAAAGGTGGTTACTACCAATTAAATGAGAATATAGGTTGGTGTACATTTTTCGGAAATGAACTTGGTAATGTGGATCAACAACAGTAAAATTCATAATCTTTGACCCAGTAATTATACATCTGGTAATTTAGTCTCAGAATATCATAAGCACCGAGTGTCTCCACTACGGCCTCACCTGCAGAATCATTGGCAATAACATGGATTCTACAGACCAGTGTTGGGGTGTGTTACCTACACTCCTAGGGATCAAGCCTATGAAGTGTGATCTGTCCTGACCCTTGAAAAGTCAAGTGTCCTTGCTACATTTTTAACCTTCCTGATATTTTCTGGGTCTATGTCTTTGGCATCTGGACCACTTCAATCACCATGCTTCAGATCGCTGGTATCCTGGGCCATGTCCCAGTACATGTGCCCCTCTGATCACCTTTCCTTGCTCACATCCCTGTCCTGCTTCTCCCCTGGACCTGTGGTTCCCAACCTTTTCATACTTGGGTACGCTTTCAAATCCATTTCTATAAGTTGTACCCCTTGTTTTTAAACAGCTGTTTTTAAACACTGATACTTTTGTTCAGTGCCCATATTGAGGTACAATAGTGGAAATGAGGTAGTAAGTTAGGAGAGAAAAACGACTACACTAAAAATACAAACCACAGATTTAATTTTACAATATTCATAATGCAGTTAAATATTGATAATGATGATCAAGTGTTTAAACATTAAAAACTTGAAAAATCTACGATTAAAGACAATGCACTTATTCAGTCAATAACTAAGGTGATTAAACAGTCTGGCTATGGATGCACTTATATGTTTGGGGAAGTTCTAGAAACATCACAAAAGGAAGTTCTGAAACTGCGTAATGATTGGTAGAAGAGCAGTTTGGGGAAAGGGTTCACGGCCACGCCCTCACCATCGTCGTTCGTGATGTGATCTAATATTGAGGTGTCTCCATGAACGGTGATCCAAACTTACCATGTATTGTTCCATAACTAACGTTTTGCATTTTTTACTTTACGTGGTTTTTTCGCCGTTCCTGATTATTTTTTGCGTACCCCTGAACGGCCCAGCATGTACCCCCAGGGGTACGCTCACCACCACGTGGACACCGATGCCCTAAACCACCACTCACGGCTGATCCTGTCACATCTCTTCCCTGCGTGCTCTGGACCCCGATGTTCCATGCTGAAACTCCTCCACGACCTCATCAGCCCCTTTCTTAAACTAAAATGTGGCCCTTCCTAGAGGATGCTGTTGCCCCCAAGTCCATCTTCAGGGGAGGCTGGCTATTCACCCTCCTACAACCCAACACCTCAAGTTTGGAGGTGGGGCCAGCGCTTTTCTTCACTCCAGACGCTCGCTCAGGCAGTCCCTGCTGTGCGTCCCTTTGCTTCACTCCTACATCATCCTTAGGTTTGTGCTGCCTTCAGGCCACCTCCCTCAGGAAGCTTTTTACGACTCTGGGCATCTAGGCAGGCGCCTCTTCTAGGTATCCTGTAAGACGCTGAACCATCGTGCTCGTAACTGCCCGGGAAGCGTGCCGGGCCCTGCTGTACAGTCCTGCGTAGTACACCGTGCGGCCTGGGCCTGTCTTCTTCACAGTCGATTCCTTAACTACATGCCTAGCATAGACCCTGGCATACAGCGAATGCACTCTCACTCCACATATACATATATCATTTTAACCTCAGATTACGTATTCCTTATACTGAAAACAAACTTTCTTTGATATACAAGGGCTGTCCAGAAAGTACCCAGCCATGTAATATGAAAAATCGAGGCATTTATGGCTGGAACTTTTTCTGGACAGCCCTCATATGTCCAAATTTATCTCAATTATAGAATACACATACCATACAACGCACCCATTTAAAGTGTACAATTTAACCATTTTTAGAACATTCAGATTTGTTATGAACCACCATCACAAGGAACTTTAGAAGATTTTCAGAAAGCAACCCTGGACCCATTAGCTGTCACCCCCCAGCTGTAAGCAACCGCTGATGTATTTCCTGTCTCTACAGATTTGCCTATTCTGGACCTTTCCTATAAAGGGATCATATAATTGTGTCTCCACAGTTTTTTTAAACATCACTATTGTCAGCACTGGTCAGGCAAAGTGGCAAATTGTCACCATTGTGGTGGAGTTAGCTACTGAAATACCTGAGGGCAGGAAGTGAATGAATTATTTTTTTAAAGACTATGTTCTTAGAGCAGTTTTAGGTTCACGGCAAAATTGAGGAAGGTGGACATTTCCCATATACTCTCTATGGACGGGGTGATTTTCATCTTTGTGACCAGTGGTCTGTATTCAGTAGTGTCCAATGAAGGAATGTCTGTTAAATAAATGGTCCCTAATTTATAATGGGACAACTAAGCCTCCACCGGGTTTTATGACTTGCCCAAGATCATCACAGCAGTAGGTGACTGGGCCATTCAAATCTCCCTTCCCATATTTACAAGGGCTGTCTGGGGAAAAAATCCAGCCATAAGTGCCTCTATCTTTCATATTACACGGCTGGATACTTTCCAGACAGCCCTCATAGATCCTTGTAGAAGGCATTACCTCCCTGACATTGTTTCCTCCTATGTAAAATGGTGGTAAGACCTACCTCACAGGGTTGTGGAAATGTTAGCTATTTCTATACCCAAAAAAGTCACCGCGTGTCAGATATGGCAATCGTCCTATAATCCTGATGAGATTACAAAGCATACACACACCCAGCGCTTCCAGAAGGCAAACTGCCACCCGAGGGCAGGGCGGCATCAGCGTCCCAGGCAGAGGGATGGGTCACCCTCTGATTTTTACTGCTAGCCACATTGCGAATAGCGATGAAAGTACCAGAAAGCCTACACTTGGCGTCCTGGCAACTCCTACGAGCAGCCCCTCGTCCCGCAGGCCCCCGCCCACCTGGCCATCCTCCCGGCCTCTAGGTGCAGTGCCCCCTAGGGGCTTCGGATCCGGCAGAGAAGGAACATACCGGTCCTTCCAGCCACTGGCGGATTACGGGCGGGACGTGGTACTCGTGCTTGGCGCCCGCCCCGCCACCCTGGGGAGGAACTTGCGTCCGCCTCGCCTCCGAGTTCTACAGCCGCATCTCCGCGTGGTGGGAGGACCTGCAGCCCCGGGCTCGCGCCACCGCGCCGCCTCCTCGCTGCACAGCCCCGAGCCATGAGCACGCGCCTGCCGCTCCTCCTGCGCCAGCTCCGCCGCCCGGCACAGACCGCGGGCCCTCCGCGCCGCCTCCGAGCGCCCTGTCGCGCCAGCAGCAACGGCGGCGGCGGATGTGGCGGTGGTGAGGGCCTGCTAGGGCAGAGGCGGCAGCAGAATGCCCAGGCCGGGGGCAGCCGCGGCCCGGGCAGCCGGGCACCCCCGGCGCGGAACTCGACCGTCAGGTGAGTGCCTAGCACACACCGCCGCCCACATCCCCAAACAGCGGCCGCCGGGCACCTAGGAGGTGGGGCGGCCGGGGCGTCCATGTCTCGGTGGGGTTCCGAGATCTCTGTGGGGGTTCTGCAGTGCGTGGGAGCGCGAGTGCTTGATGCCAACTTGTTAGAGGCGCCGGCGGGCAGGAAGGGAGTGGGGGCGCAAGCACCGAGAGGTCGGACCGGGATCGTGGGAAGACCGACGGGAGCTTTCCCGGGCGTGGGATCCAGACACGCGCTACGCAGCTCGGATCGCACATCCTGTGCTCCTTGGACCGCACGCCCCACTGCACGTGCGCCCTGGGCCATGGGCTCTGATGCAACGGCGCGGGGCGCGGCCTGGGCAGGAAAGGGCGGCGCGGCGGAGGGCGGGAGGAGGAGGAGGAGGGGGAGGGTCCCCCAGACTCCGGAGAGGCGGACCGGCTCAGGTCCCGGCGCCTGTGCACGTACGTAGGGACTCTGCGTCTGGTACGCTGGCTGCTGGCGGCTCCCTGTGGGGTGCATTCTGCCTTCTCCCGAGGTGCCGCCACCTTCCGCGAATAAGCGAGCATGTTTTTGTATACATTATCTTTTTCTGGACAAGTTAACACGGAGCCCTGCCTCCCCGATAATAAGCAGGATGCGGCCGGAGAAACCAGGGCCGACTGGTTTCCCAGCATCACTGCAAGGTGGGCAAGAAATCCCCTGCTTAGCTGTATTTCAAAAGATCTCTCCCGACCCACAGGCGAACTGTGGGAGCCCGGGGCCGAGCCTTCCCTTGACCGGATCGGAGGTGGCCACGTGCGCTCGCCCTCAACCCCTCTCCGCACCCCCACACACGTCCGTTCGCCAACCTTCGGCCCCTCAGTGGGGAAGAGAGAGAAAAGAGGAAGGGCCTTGTGGGGCCCTTCCTGGAGAAGTGTGTTAACTGGGGGGCGAACCGGAGTGAAACGCTTAGACGTATCTGGAGGCGGCTGGAGAGCCCTGCTGCCTCCCACGCGCAGCCAGGACTCCTCGTTCCCTGGGACTGCGCAAGCTTTTCCATCTCCATCCGTCGTCGCCGCCGCCTCGTTCTCCTGCCATTCTTCATTCTATTATAAAAGTAATGGCCTTTCCCCGCTCTGTTTCCAAGACTCTTTATAACGTGGCGGATGACCCTAAGGAGCCCTTTGTTTACTTTACCTGGTCATCTTTCTGAATGTAGTTACTTAGGTCTCTTCAGGTCATTAGATTTTAAGCAGTTTACAGCTGAGCTCACCTTCACCACGACCCCATCACTTTGCTATTTCCGGGGTAGCTCTTATCACTACTTGAACCTTGTTCATTTATTGTCTGTCTCGACCTGAATGAAAGCTCTTTGGGGTCAGGGGCTTTGTCTCTTTTGTTCATGGCTAGATCTGACCCGGTGGAGGTATGGGGCGGGACGTGTGGCATGGTTGGTGAATGAATGACAAAATTTGGGTCATTCATGTGTTTTATTCCTGTTCTTTTACTTGAAGCCATGACTGACTTAGAGATGGGAATCGTCAGTAGGGAGGGGGCCTGAGTTAGGATCCTGTTGGGCCAGTCTCAAATCCCCTAGTACAATGGAGTCTACCACATCCTAGTCTACCACAAAGGATGATGGGAGGAGTCCAGGAACTGGCACATACTGAGCACTCAACAAATGTTAGCTATTATTTTTATTTTTACAGCATTCTAAGCCACGGTTGACAAACTTTTTCTGTAAAGGACTAGACAGCAAATATTTTAGGTTTTGCAGGCCAAAGGGCAAAACAGAAGATACTATGTAGGTACTTTTATATGAGAAAAAAAAGAGTTTACAAATTTTTTTTGTGTGTGAAATTCACAATTTCATTTATGGACACTAACATTTGAATTTCATATATTCACAAAAATATGTCTAAATAGGTCTAAAAATTCTTTTAGTACACTATGTCAAGAAAAGATTACACCATAGTTTTATTGGAAGCATTTTTTTTCTTTCTTAGTGGTTTATAAAACAATGTTCATTATCTGTCTTAAATTGGATATAACATAATAAATAAGATTAAAGCTCCCAGATCAGGCCTGCATATAAAGTAGGAAACAGGCTAGGCTGCTTTAAGAAAATACCCCCAAATAGCTGAGCACTTGATTATCCGGAGGTAAGCAGTCCAGGGAGGGTAGGATGATTCTGATACCTCTTCACTGCTCTAGGTGTGGATGAAAGGCAGCCGCTGGAGGATCCCAGCCAGCCAGAGGGAAAGGGTGCCGGGTTGCTGGTACACCCTTCTCTTAGCTGCACATTCCTCATTGCTTTGTGGCCAGTGCTCAGAGCCTATTGGTCAGAGGTTAGCCATGTGACCCCAACAAAATACAGGCAAGACTCTCTAGCTGGGTGGCCACGTGGAGCTAAAACTCAGAAGAGGAAAATGCGTGGAAGTATTCATAGGAAGTATCTAGAAATGTAAGCGATCATTATCAGCTTTATCATTACTACTGTTATTAATATTGTTATGTAAAATGTATCTACTAATTACCAGTGCAGTGGTGTATTAAATGCTCCACCATGCTTCCAGTCTGCACTGTTTCTTAGAATACTGATGGCTGTCTTTGGAAGACACTGCTTTGGAAATCTTCACTATATTCATTCCCAGGTACCTTGTTTGCCTTTGAAAAACTTGCAGAGTTGAAATGTATAATATTGTTAATACAGGCTCAGCATTCAGGGCTCTACTTAAATTGGTCACTTTTTCATAACATCATCAGCTGCTGCCACCCAGACTCTGATATGATGGCAGCTAGCTGCAAGGGAGGCTGAGAGATGTAGTCATTATTCTGGCTGCCTTATGTCCAGCTAACACACGTTACAGATGACCCCTGATTTAACGGTGCCTTTCAGAACTAGACAAAAATAAGGACACAACTTGACCCAGATTAGCAGTCATGAAGGCTAGACAGAGCGGTCCATGACCCTCAGTCACACGATTGGACAGAAGGTTTTAGTGGTGAATTTGTAAACTTTCACGTGTAGTCTCGTTTATTCAACACAATAATACAGTGATTTCACTGGGAATCAAGTTGCCTTCTGCCGAGTGTTTAAAAACAAGTTTTTGCAGGTCACTTCAGTTGCCACGGTGACTGTAGAAAGGTTCATCCTGGTGGAGTTGTGAAGCTCTTAACTGTTTTGTGAGCACCGCTCTCTCCCAGTCCGGCCACTTCAGAGAATTGCCTTCCAGTTATATTCATGTTCTTTCTCACCTGGAGAAGCTCACCCACATCGCTGCCCTTGGCGATTTATTTCTGATGGTATCTGGCTGGAACTTCACCTTGCTTTTTTTTTTTTTTTTTTTTGGTGCACCATTCCTGGAGGTGCTGCAATACCATGTCGACGTGCAGGGTGGACGGAGCACGCTCTTATGCCACACGCCTGCTCAAAAACTCCGTGTAATATACTGTCCTCGGAGAGAGGATGGATCTGACATTACACGGATGAGAACAAGTGTTAACACTACACTTGATCTTAGCCCGAAGGCCGAGAAGCAATTAACCTTGCAATTTTTGAAAGCTGTTATGTGTATGCAAAACTATGCCAGAGACAAAAAAAAAAAAAAAGAAAAAGAAAAAATTCAAGATGGTTAAACCCTGAAGAGAGGGCACTGCCCTGGCCTAGCCTTTTGTCTGTTATCGTGGGAGGGGTGAGAAGAGCCAACTTCACAGGCAAGTGAGGAGCGTTTCGTAGGGGAGGGGGTGAAGGAGGTCTCTCAGATCGCTCATCCTAGGGGGCTGCACAAAGAGAGCTAGGTGTGCCCCGCTCTGGACTGGCCCCCCAGTGCTGCTAAGGTGGAGGTGGCCCCTGCTGGCACTTTCAGGAGGCCCAAATGCAGAGTGCGGGGCCCAGAGGAGTGCGAGGCTCTCCCTAAGGGGCTTTGGAAGAGTATCAAAGTCTGGTACATTCTCTAGGTTTCTGCAGCACGTCCATGTCCCTTCTCTCCTGTATGCTCCCGCCTCCTCCCTCCCTCCCTCCCTTCCTTAGTTCCTTCTTTATGGTTTTCGTCAGAGTTTATTTGAGCCAAAGCTACTGTACCTGCCGGGGAGCAAGACCTCAAATGGCTCCGGCTGTTCCTTCTTTAAACTCTGGGACTAGGAGTTCGTCCTGACCCACCACTTCGCCAACAGCGAGCGCCTCCCCCACTCCCTGTCTTCACTGCCCTCTGTCCACCAATGTTTGCTTTCCCCATGGACCCCAAACTCTGACTGGAAAGGGAGGAGTATGGTGGAAGAAGGAGATTATTTCACAAGGAAACCCAACCTTTTCATTACAGTAAACTTGAAAAATACAAGAGAAGAATTCGCCCCTGGAGCATCGCCGTTGCTGGCTAGCTGGCTTACGCCTGCTTATTTTTACAATTAGGTGGTCCCGTGTTGCATGTGTTGGCGGGATGTCATTGTTCACCTGCCCCTCCCCGCCACCCACACTTGGAGCACATCGTTGTGTTGTCTAAGGATTTTCCCTCACAGTAACGAACTTCCTAAGGAATTGCGTGGTAGCCAGCCCATCTAACATGGCGTGTTGTTTTTCTTTCCCAATGTAGAGAAGTCATTCAGAATTCAAAAGAAGTTCTGTGTTTATTGCAAGAAAAAAACCCCGCCTTTCAGCCGGTTCTTGCTATTATTCAGGTAAGCCGAGACTGTGGTTCTGTCCTGCTCTTTTAGGGTGCCCTCCAATTCAGAAGATGATTGTCCGAGCATACAAAAGACGGGCTGCCTTTCTTGTCCTGGAAGTCCCATTCAGGCTTAAGGGAGGGCAGAGGGAGCTCAGCGGGCCTGCTGTCATTTTCCCCTTCTTTTGGTCATTTTGCTTCCACGAGGTTCAGGTTAGGTACTGCCTCTGCTGGAGAGCATGCCCTTGATGAGTTTTTGTCCTTTTGGTGGGGTAGCCTTCAGAGGTCAAGAGGTAGGCGCTTAGGTAAGTTCCACTACGCAGGATTTGTTGTGCTCGTAAATGACTTATCCTGTGGCATTGGAAGGCCATGGGGGCGGGGGAGTTCCCCTTTGTTCCTGTGAAAGACAGATGCTTGCTGAGACCCGCCCGTGGGTAAACTTACTGCTCAGTCTTTGGAAGCCTGCCTTAAGCTTAAAGGGCCAAAAGTCACGACCCCTCGGAAGTCCTTCCGCATTCCATCTTTTGGCTTCAGCCACTTCGTACCCAACTGCCGTTGGCACTGCTTGCCTTCCTTTGTGGCACACCGGTGTGATGACAGGTGCAGGGAAGTAATGAGGTGAGCCAAGCCTGTGAACTCACACAGCACAGTGGTTGGCTGCTACTGTCGTTTTTTGGCATGGACTTAATGTATCAAAAGAGCAGCGTCTAGGTCCGTGGCTGGTGGGATTTTTCAAGACTGCCGAGCTATGCTCAGGTCACTTGCATTCTCTGGGCGTGCTTTCGCCTCAGGGCAGGTCATCCACCCCTTCTTTGATGTCCTCGGTTAGAAGGGGATGCTATGTGGAGCTATATATCCCTGAGGGGGGGCGGGGGGCTGTTATTTTAAGAAAGTGACATAATTTGAGAGCCCGAGAAGCTGATGTGTTGATAAATACCAGCCATTGGTTGTGTTTTTACATTTTTTTTATCATTCTGATTAGATCACTTATAATCACAGAATTAGTCTCTGTATTATGTTTTGTGCCTTTTCAAAATGTTTGGATTTCTTCCGCCTCCCCCCCACACCCCCCAAGGTCGGTGACGGTAACCTGATGCAGGAAGTCAACCAGAATTTGGCTGAGGAGGTGAGGAGTGTTGCTTTTCAAAAATTCATTTCAGTTGTTTGACGCTGCGGTCTCCTACAGTGACGGAATCATCTTGCCTTCTCTTTTCAGGCCGGTCTGAATATCACTCACATTTGCCTTCCCCCTGAGAGTGGTGAGGACGAGGTAACGACGGCAGCGCCTGGAGCCCTTGCTCTGCATTCTGCCCTCTGTAGTCGTAATAGACCTGGTAGCATCTGTGACTGGAACACACTGAACCTTTCCTTGTGGCTGAAATTTTGGAGGGAAGAATTCTCATTGCCCTGTGGTGTAGCTTCTTGATCTATTTGCCCCTTAATATGTGTCTCTGCTGCAGACGTGCCTGGGGACTCCGATTGTGTCTGTTGGTGAAAACTGTCTGGCTGTCAGAGTCTGGAGGGCGAGTACGGGGTTTGCTCTGTCCTGATAGGTTGTTTGCCCTTGGGCCATTGTTGTGGCTTCTCTGAGTCCAGTTGCCTTATCTTAAGGATGAGATAATCTCCAGGATCCTTTCCAGGCTAACATTCTGTAAATCCTTGGTGGTGTTTTAGGGCAACCGATAAAACATACCCCTAGGGAGCCACAGTGTCCTCTCAAGCCTGGGAGAAGCTGCCACCACTCTGAGTAGTGTTGAGGTAACTGGACCACAGGCCATGGGCCCCCTGGTCCTTCTTGGTGAGCTTCTCTTTAGACTGACTGTGGCAGTGAAAATTTGGCATGACTTCTGGTGATAGAAAACCTCCAACAGCTGAATCTGAAATAGCACAGAAGCTCATTTTCCTTGTCCATGAATGGAGTTTAGAAGCAGGCAGTCCCTGGCTAGTGTGCTGATACCACAGAGTTATGAGAAACTGAGGCTCCTTCGATCGCGCTGCTCTGCTACCTCATATCCAAGACGGCGGATTGAACGTTACTACGTGTCACGTCCACACTCTAACCAGTATCAAATGAAAAAATAAATTCAGACATAATTCGAAAGGATTATTGCGAGGTGGGAAAAGGGACTGTTGCCATAGGAAGCACTCTGACCTCTGCGTGCCTCTGAGATTTAGGCAGAAGGGTTTTTCTTCTCTATGGAAGGGCGGAGAAGGCTAGAAAGACCCCAGTGTGAGAATAAGGGATGAAAGGGTGGCTCGATAAGATAAATCAGAGAAAGCTTTTCCCTGGAGCCACCCTGTTCTCAGCAGGTTGGCTATCTGCTAACCGGACTGAGGGTATGCCAAAGTTTAGGAACCTGGGGGAGGAAGAGACGCTAGCCCAAAGTTTGATGAACAAGCATTTTGTTTGGATTGATCAGTGAGGACAAATAGTTCAGCTAATCATTTATGAGACTTAAAAAAATGGGAATTTGTAGGGTCTGTGTCTGGCCTTGTTCTAGGTAGATAAGGAAGTATCAGTGAGTCTTATCTAAATCTAATGTGGAAGGTGACTCTTTGCAGTACACGGAGGGTGGGGTGATTTCTTAACTGTCCCTGTGTTCAACACTTCTTATCATCACCAGCAAGAAAGAGGAAGGCTAAAGACCAAAGACTAGACCCCCAACTTCTTCCCTTCAGGGACCTTTCCTGAAAATCACAATTCTATTTCTGTTCTCTTGGCCTGAACTTAATTGCTTGGCCATGATGCAAGGGAGGTTGGGAAATGTAGTCTTTATACCAGGTGACTTCGATCACTTACAATCACAGCTAAAAGTCAGGAGTTTATTACTAAGAGGGGAAACTGGATATTGGGCAGATAGTACCTGTCACATTTGCTGTTATAATATTACAAATATTGACACTTGTACCAGTATTAACAAAAAAGCAGAAATATATTGTCCGCTTGCTGAAGGATACCCATTGTAAAATTGGCATTTCTTTAGCTTATTTGGCTACTGGCATTTACTTTTTTTCCCTAGACTTATTTCTTGGTAAGGATTCATTTATACCCTATTTTTCTTTGAAATTCTTTTTTGCTTTTTTGGTATGTGGGTAGCTCCCTGGCTGGGAATCGAACCCAGGCCGCAGCACTGACAGCGCCAGCGCTGAAGCCTTAAGCCGCTACACCATCAGGGAACTCCCTCTTTGAAATTCTGATAAATGGGAATTTGTGTGGTGTTATACTGGAAAAGAGTGAACATCTTAATTTATTAAACTGTTTTTGCTTCGACCATACCCTACACGTAACAGTAGTGTCCTCACTTCATTCTGGGCTCTATTTAGATGTCACCTGCTCTGATTGGCTCCCACCTGTCATCACCATCAGCCCGTTACCTTGCTTAACTTGCTCTGTTTTTCTTTACATCATTTATGACTTTCAAAGATTATAGTATTATAACAATAATAATAATTATTATTATTATATTATTGTTATTCATCTTGTCTTCCCCACTGGAATATAAGCTCCCTGAGGGAAGGAATTTTGTTTATACCTCCATTCCCTTTGCTTAGAACTGGTCAAAGTAGGTGCTCACAACGCTCAGCATTTGTTGAATAACTGAAAGAATGATAACGGAATGAGATAAAAATTTTCTTTCTGAATTTTGTACATCGAATAGCTTTTTCTTCCCTTACCATAGTGATTTCTGCTAGAGAGTGAAACAAAAATGGTCAACCCACACTTCCTCATGGTGAGACCCATATCCATGGGCCAGCATCTCTCTCACTTATGAGCAAGTAACATGAAGTGAAATGAATCCTTTCTGTCCTGGCATAAAATAAAGATAAACAGAGAGAAGACAGCGCATTGCTTATTCACAGACACACCTAGCCGTTCATTAGCTGTTAGCTTCCCAAACTGTACTTTGGTCTTTTTCTTAAATAGGGAATTATTTTAGCGTTTCCTACATAAGGGAGATATCTGTGTGTGGCGTTTATCTACCATAAGCCTTTGGAAATGCTTTCTGTGTGCCACTCAGGTCCAGAGAGCACGAGGACCTGAGTGAAGACTTGGATGTCATGACAGGTAAGGGTTCGTTGAACACATTGTCTTTGAAACACAGGCTTGGCTGGCCAGGTGAAATGCCTGAGGTTCATGGATCTTGGCCTCCCTGAAGTCACTTGACTTAACTATGATTGTTGACAACGAAATGTCTTTGGCCTGTCTGAACTCTATGAACTGTTGAGCTTTGTGTAGAGAGCAGAGTGTAAGAAAGACTGAGAAGTCACGAAAGATCCTGCCAAGCTCTTTTATGAGCTTTCATAAACATGGTGAAAAGAGAAAATAGACTTCCTCATAGTGCTTTACACCGAGTCTTCAACAAAGAGTAAAAAGGAAACAATACAATAGATGCATTTTTATGAATCTGTTTATATAAAGCTTCTTTTGTTGGAAGTTATTGTTGCAAAAGAGATTTTGGTTGTTTTTTTCCTCTTCAGATTATAGATGAAATCTTGAAAATTAATGAAGACACCAGAGTACATGGCCTTGCCCTTCAGATCGCTGAGAACTCATTTAGCAACAAAGTCCTCAATGCCCTGAAGCCAGAAAAAGACATAGATGGGTGAGAAAATATAAAAGAAACGATCAGCTCTGATTGCTCAAAGAGTTTTTCTCTTTCGATTATTTTACTCCACTGTTTCACCTATGTCAGTGATTAAAAGAGACAAGAAATCTTTTTAGCATTTAATACCATTTAAAATTTAATATCATTTAAGTATATTATGTTGGGAGTTTGGGAGCTTTTTTTTTTTCTTGATCCACCCACTTTATTCTTTTTCATTCTTTTTCAGTTACAGTTGACATTCAGTATTATTTTATATTAGTTTCAGGTGTACAGCCTAGTGCTTAGATGTTTATATAATTTATGCAGTGATCCTCCCGATTAGTCTAGTTCCCACCTGGCACTATATATACATAGTTGTTGCAACATTATTGACTGTATTCTCTGCTTCCCACCCAGTGACAGTTTTCTAGCAGCCTGTTTGTACTTCCTAGACCCTTCACCTTTTTCATCCAGCCCCCTAAACCCCACCCCTGTGGCAATCATCAGTTTGTTCTCTGTACCTACGGGTCTGTTTCTGTTTTCTTGCTTCATTTATTTTGATCTTTAGATTCCACACATAAATAAGATCATGTGCTACTTGTCTTTCTCAGTCTGACTTATTTCACTTAGCATAATGCACTCTAGGCTTATCTGTGTTGTCACAAATGATAAGCTTTTGTTCTTTTTTAGGGCCAAGTAATATTCTGTTGCATAAATTCTTTATTCACTCATCTACTGATGGGCACTTCTGTTGCTACCATATTTTGGCTATTGTAAATAGTGCTGCAGTGAACATAGGGGTGCATGTATCCTTTCAAATTAGTGTTTTGGATTTCTTCTGATAAATACCCAGAAGGGGAATTGCTGAGTCATAAAGTAGTTCTACTTTCAATCCTTTGAGGAACCTCCACACCATTTTCCGCAGTGGCTACAGAGCTTGCAATCAGTTTGGAGGCTTTTTTAATTCTGTATGAGAAAGTTATATCGTTTGGAAAACACTCTTGCCCTTTGTCATGCAGAGCCAGAACTCCCCAGTTCATCCCAACACACAGGGACAGCAGCAAAGTTGCCTGAGGGGCCCTTCAGAGAACCCAATGGCTTTTATTCCCGCCCACTCTTTCATTTGTAGCTAATTATGTAACAAATCCCACCTATCCAGCCCCAACGTGGGTGTTATTTTGGATTCATCCATGTAAATTACAGATGAGTGTGCTTTGGCCCCCTTCTGACTTCCTGGTTGCCGTGTTTTCGGTTTCAGAGTGACAGATGTCAACCTGGGGAAGCTGGTGCGTGGGGATGCCCATGAATGTTTTGTGTCACCTGTGGCCAGAGCTGTAATTGAGCTTCTTGAAAAGTCAGGTATGATGCTGCTTCAGAAATACTGCTGTTTTCTATTTATTGGTATTTACGTGATTTTTTAATAAGAATTTATTTCTAGAATGTCAAGATTCTAATTGAAACATGCAAGTGATATTCAGTGTCGATTTTATTTTTATCATCTTTTGGGAGATATGAATGACCACGGTGAAGTTTTCTAACAAGATCGACTGTATTACAGTTTAAAAGAGAAATAGATGAAGATGAATGATTTACCTATTTTTAACAAATTCTCAACTTCTCTCGTGAAAACAGTAAAAATAACCACAATGAAAAATGTTTCAAGTTTCAGCTCAAGTCTGTCAATATGTAGACTTAGGTAACATTTACATTTACGAGGGCTGTCTGGAAAAAATGCAGCCAAAATTTCTCTATTTTTCATATTACACGGTTGGACAACCGTGTATTTTTAATCCTAAGTGAGGAAGCTGTTAGGCATAGCTCGGGTATGAAACGTAGACTGGGGTTTATCGGTGAGCAGGAGCTCTTGCATAATCAGCATTTAAGTCCCATTGTCCTCCCCTGACTTGGCACTTCCGTGTCAGTGACATAGAAATGAATTATTTCTTTCTCTTGGTTATTAAAATTAATAAGTGTTAATAAATTGCTACTGAGCATTTTCATATCTTTGAGGGCTTTCTAGCTGAGTACATAAAAATTCAGCTTACTGCATTTTTCTCAATTCCAGCTTAAGTGACAAAGAAGCAAACATCCCTCCCACTCACTTGATGAGCAAGCAACAACCAAACAAAAATTCCAAAATACGAGGGCTGTCTGGAAAGTATCCAGCCATGTAACATGAAGAATAGAGGCCTTTATGGCTGGATTTTTTTTTTCTCAACAGCCTTCATATATACCAAAGTCCTATTTGAAGATTAACTTTCAAGATAAATTTTTAGGACATTGGCCATTATGCTCGGATCTCTGGGATAATCCATAGACAGTTTTTTCCGGTCATATCAGTTATCAGGGTGATGATTCTCAGTCACTCTACCATAAAATTCACCAAGGACACATAAATGACAGCTTATAGTCATAGTCAGCTGGTGCTCAGACGCCAGGTGTTCAAAGGCTGTTTTTCCTTACGGTAAAGCTGTATGGGTGAAGGCTCCGACGTTGTGATTGTAATACTGGTTTCTGATTTCCATTTGGTGGGCAGGTGTCAGCTTAGATGGAAAGAAGGTCTTGGTAGTAGGAGCTCATGGCTCTTTGGAGGCCGCTCTCCAATGCCTGTTCCAGAGAAAAGGGTCCATGACAATGAGCTCACAGTGGAAAACACCTCAGCTTCAAAGCAAGGTAAGTCAGCCTCACCCCTGTGGAAACCAGAACCTTAGAGGCTTACGTTAGAAAAGGAGACGCACTGGAAACGTGTGGGCGAAGCATTTCGTGTAAGAAGTGGGAGAAAGGACCGCAGAAAATCTCCAGAGAGGAAAACAATACCGAGCATAGATTAATGAAATAAAAAACCACAAACATAAAGCCAATCATTGGTTCTTGGAAAAGTCTAGCAAAATAGACACACCATTAGCCCAAATAATCAAGACAAAAGAGAGAACAGCAACAATATTAGGAACAGGGGAGCTCCCTGGTGGTGTAGTGCTAAGCTTCGGTGCTCTCGCAGCTGCGGCCTGGGTTTGATTCCCACTCGGGGAGCCAACCAAAAAAAAAAAAAAAATAGGAATAAACAAGGGGATGTAACCATGGGAACAAGAGCTAGTTTTTAAAAAGGAAAATATGAAAAACTTTGAGCTGGCAAGTTTGAAAATTTGTGTGAAATGAAAACATCCCTAGAAAATGTAACTTGCAAATGGATTTAAGTAAAATTGAAATAACTTATTTGCATTTTAAAGTCAATGAATCCATCTACCCACCATACAAACAAAACAAAAAGGCAAAGGGTGATTTTATGAATGCGTTCTACCAGTTACAGGCCAGTTTCCCTATGAACACGGATGAAATAATCATTAGCAAAATACTCGAAAACCGAATCCAACACCAACTTGGGGTTGTCATAGGATTGTAAGCACGGTTTAACATCAGCATAATATCCATTACTGTAATTCATGTTGTCAGATAAAAACTATACTTTCACCGTAGTAGATGAAGAAAAGTCATTTGATATCATCTAATATGATTTATGGTATTTTTCTGGAAAACGTCTTAGAGTAGGAATTGAAAGGAATTCCTTAATTCGAGAAAACATCTATAAAAAGTTATAGCATCCGATTTAATAGTGAAATATTAGAAACATTTCTTTTAGAATTAGGAATAACAAGGTGTCTGTGGTCAGGGCTCCTGACCGGCCGCGTACAGGAACTCCTAGCAGTAATGAAAGAAAGGATTTCAGAGTTCAGCTGGGTTCTTGGGCGTAAACATGAACATACAAAATCCAGTTGTGTTTTTAAACAGCACACCCACGGTTAGAAAATTAAAATTTCTGATAGTAGTGAGACTATAGAGTACCTAGGAATAAATAACTTCTGAAGTTCCATTCCCGAACTTCTGAAAGAAATTACATAATTTTGATGAAACTCATAAGAAGACCCAAATAAAAGCAGAAATACCATGTTCATGCATACGAAGACTCACTATCTTAAAGATAATACTTCTCCCCAAATTAGTCTATGAATTTGAATCAAGATCCTGACAGAGTATTGTTTTGTAGAATTTGACAAGATGACTCTAAAATTTGTATGGAAGCACAAGGACAAAAACAAGACAATTTGGAAAGAAAACTAGAGCTATGCATTTAAACAGAAGAACTTTTTAAACAGCGTTCATCGAAAGAAAGCAAGAGGGAGTTCCCTGATGGTGTAGAGACTTAAGGCTTCGGCGTTGGCGCTGTCAGCGCTGCGGCCTGGGTTCGATTCCCAGTCAAGGAGCTACCCACATACCAAAAAGCCAAAAAAAAAAAGCAAGAAGGATATTGCAGAAGGGCATACAAGGGCTGCCCAGAAAGTACCCACCCATGCAATATGAAAAGTAGAGGCATTTGTGGCTGGATTTTTTCCAGAATGCCCATGTATTTTATTTTGTGAACACCATTTATGCCCCATCTAAAAGCAATACTGTATAGTATATAGTATATATTTTAGGGTCACATATATAAAGAGTAAAAATATAAAGAAATGAATGAAAAAAAAAATGAATGAGAGCTCTGAACCAAATCAGGAAAACCATTGACAGGGGACAAAGATGCAGATGGGAAGGAGACTTGGGGACATTCACTTATATTGGTTGGTCATGTCTCTTTTCTTAAACTGGGCCATGGGTGGGCTATCCAGGTGAGCTATAGTCTTCTTTTACATTTTCATGTCTGCAGTAGTAAAGTTTTTAATTTCAAGAAAATGACAATGTATTTTCACAAATTTCAAGCCACGCAAAGCTAAAAAAGCATCAGGCACATAAGTTAGTGCAGAACGGAATCTCAAAGTACGTGATCCTCCTGTTGCCGCCTGAGAATGGAAACGAGCACGTTGTAGTCGGGCCGGGGGAAGGCGGGCATCTCCTCCGAGGCCTATAACGTTTGAGTGGCAGGTTGATCAAATATGTTTATTGCTTTCCTGTTAAGACAGCTGAGGAACGGTCCTGCCATTAAAACGCAAACCTGTGTGCTGTTTTGTTGGTCGCCACATGGTGGCAGCCTACTCAAGAAAAAGAGCAGTGTTTTGCGCGTTAGAGCCCAGAGTTTTTAATTTGGAAGCTTCGTGGAAGAGGAAAATAAACCTTGCCCTGACCTGAACAGCTGTGGTAGAAGAGAGCAAAGTGCCTTCATTGGCAATTGAATGTTTTCACAGCTGTCCCAGATACTTTTGCTCGTTGTATCTCTGTGTTTGAAAAACAAAGACATCTTTTAAAGAACTTTTTTTTTTTATTAGGGAAGTAAATCACCTGCCTTCTTTGGGGTAAATCTCACCCTGACTTTGGGAACGATGAAGTAGCTTTACTCTCTAGAGAATCTAGAAATTGCGTAGCATTGCTGGGTTTCGTACATCTCTAAAGGTTTTCTCTAACAGCTCATGTTGCACGCATTTTATTCCTAAGTTCCCAGTACTTCTGACAGCAGCACCATGAATCTCAGAGCCTGTCAACTTTCACTCTTTTTATTGCTTCATCTTTGTAGCCAAAAATATAGAAAGAAAGGTTCAGGGCTCCCCATGGCTGCCTTTGAAGTTTATTTGGTGTCTGGTATTTGGCCCCCTCGACCCAGCCTTCTTACATAGGACAGGCTCCCACCCTACCACAGGATAAAGCCCATGTCTCCCCATTTTTCATGCTAGCAGCTAGCATGTCGCTAGTCACTTACTGCCCCACCGATGTGCCTCCATCCTGCCAGAACTTTGACTTTTCACTGTAGCTACATTTTATTTCTAAAACATAGGTCACTGCTGGGTCTTGTTTCAAGGCGTCAGCCAGCCCTCTGCAGACCGCAGGCATGGCAGTGAACATGGTACAAAGAGCACCTAGGCACCAGTTAGCATCTGGGGCACCCCAGTGGGACAGGCTGTGTCCACTTTTGCCACAGTTTTGGAAAAGCATCACTGTGAAAAACACTGAATGTACACATTTAACAGGAGATTGGCGTTTTTATCTTCTGATTTTTATCAACAGTGAATAATAGGGCATTTTAAGATTCGAGTCCATTTAGCTTCTCATTCTCGGTCTCAGTAAGTGTTGGGACATGAGAAGGGCCAGCAAAGCTCATGAGTATTAGGTTAAAGGGAATTGTCTTCAAAAAGCATTTCTGACATGGTTATTTGTATATGACATGGGGTAAGAAACCCTGTTGGCCATCTGGCTAGGGATTTCCAAAGCCAAGTGCGGGGTGACCGTGTAACACTAGAGTTCTGTCTACCACCCTAAACTACATATATAGCCTCTCAAGTTTGGGGTGACCTTCAAGTAATCCCAGCCTCCTGCAACCAGTAGGAACTATCTTTGAAGATCTGGAGTCAGACACAACATTTGTGTCCTTGGTTAGCAGCAGAACATAGGCTTCGGTGACAAGCCACTCTGGGTTCAAGCCTTACATGCAGCTTAACTTCTGTGGGTCTGTCCCCTCGGGTGTAGAAGCGGGGATCGTGATGCTCGGAACCTCACACAGCTGCTGTGAGAATTCAGTAATTGCATAAGTTTGCTTAGCACAGAACTTGGCACCTGTTAACATTCATATTAACAGCTTGGCTGCTGTTGACGGTGAGTCAGGAAAGACACTGGCTGGGTGCGCCGTGCAGATGTGTAATTAATTGATCCATGATGGGGGAAGGCAGGTGGGTCCCGCACAGCGTGAGGCGATGAGCCATGGCAGGATCCCGCGTCCCTCGTTACAAGTCTGACGTACAGACTTCTGTGAGCCTGGGGAGGGAGAGCTGCCCTCCCTGTGCGTTTTCCCCACGGGGTGTGCAGGCCCAGGGAAACAAACCAAAGCAAAGCAAAGTGACTATCCCAGACAGCCTGGGTGCCCAGCCTCGGCCAGGCCCACTTCTCCTCTGGTCCTCCCCAGGACTATTGCCACCTTTTATTACTGTAATGGGGAGTCCTTTGCTCACCAGCTGCAGACTTCTGCCTTCCTGTGATTCCTCTGATCCTCGGAGGCCACTCTACGGCGGATCGCATGTGCTGGGGATTCCTGCTTTTCCATCCAGGCCCTGCAATTTTGAGGAACAGTTATATCAAATTAGTTAAATAGATACAGATCCTTTATCATCCTGCCTAAATCTAAGGATATTCTTTAGCTATTGATTACACATGAAATCCCTGTGGAACCTGAGTATAAAGAAGTGAGATTTGCCTTTTTAGAGTTCTAGAGAAAACAATAGATTCGTGTATTTGGTAGCTTTATAGCTTGGGCCCTTCTGAAGGTATCAGTTGAAAATTAAGAACCAGTTTCTTGCTTTGTGCCTGAGCTCTGAGATGCATTGTGCGTTTACGTTGCGGGAGGGGCAGGATGTCTGGGCACGTGTCCAAATTCGCCTCGTGCTGTGGAGCCTCAGACGTCCGCAAGCGCCGGGCTTGGGGCTGGAATCGGCCTCCTCCCTCCTCTGGGGCGTAGGTGCACACTCAGCTTCCCCAGCCCCTGGGGTGGCACGGTCCCCCTGTGGGGACGGGACAGAGCCATCTGTCCAGTGAGATTGTCCTAGATTTGGAGATAGCCTCTTGCTCCCCCTGGTGAGTTCACCCTGATGTCAGAAGCAATCCGAGATGAGAGAGCGTTCTGCCTTTGGTCCTTAGGAGACACGGTGGTACCCCTGTCCAGGGAAGAGGGCGGCGGGCACGGCAGGGCTGTGTGTGCACCCCCTCACTCACTCCCAGCTGCGAGCCTCCTCTTCTGCATCTGGGTGAGACGCAGCTGGACCGTGCTGGCCAACGGCCTGCAGCTGTGGCAGAGCGCCTCAGGCTAGCTGCGTGTGTAGGAAGTAACCTGGAAATAAGAGAACCGTTTTATCTAGTTTTTCTCAGAGGGTCTCGTTTCCACTTCTGAGCACAGAGATCTTCGAAACCAGGATTAACAGGAGAGAGGAAAATGCAGGTCTTTGACGTTTGAAGGTGCAACGTGTGTCGTGGTTTTGAGCAAAGTTGAATTATGACAGTCGTTTTCCTGTTTAAATTTGGTGCCTAGCGTGGCTTCTAAAACGCTTTTATAAGCGTTTTGAATTGGAAAATTCAAAATATATTTGTCTCATACACATGAAATCTTGAAAATAAAAAGGGATAATCTCTTTTCCAAAGATGGGGGGGAAAACTGAGCTTTTAAACTGGACTAGATTAGTGAGTTACATGATAAATTCTTTTTCTTATTTAAAAGAAATTATAATTCTTGATGCATTTGTCTTTTAAATCCTGTGGGATATAGCAAATGTGGTTATAAACCAAAAATGCAGTGATACTGGCTTTTCCAGAGATTTTTATTTGTTCGTATGGTTTGGAGTTACTGTCTAGTGTCATTGCTTTCAACCTGAAGGATACTCTTTCACATTTCTTTTTTTTTTTTTTTTTTTTTTTTTGGTGGAGGGGGGTGGTTCCCTGGTTGGGAATCGAACCCAGGCCACAGCGTTGAGAGCGCCGAAGCCTTAGCCACTGCACCACCAGGGAATCCCCCTCACATTTCTTGTAGGGCAGATCTAGTGACAATGAGCTCCCTCAGCTTTTATTAATATGCAGAGGTATTCATTTCTCTCCTTTTTTAAAGTACATTTTGCTGGATATAGGATTCTGGGTTGACAGAGTTTGTCTCCCCACACAACATTTTGTATATGTCACCCCACTGTCTCCTGGCCTTTAAGGTTTCTGGTGAGCAGGATAATTCTTTTTAAAACAGGAGAGGCTGCACTTAAACCAGTAACATATTGTAACCGCAGTGATGGTAGCTTACATGAATGGAGTTAGCTGTTACTGTGAACCAGGCACTGTCCCTGACTCGTGTCTCCTCACTGATTGTGTGTGGTCATCCCCTTAGACAAGACGCTCATTCTTCCCGGATCAAAGATGAGGAAGCTGTGACTCAGAGAAGTAAAGAGGCTTCCCAAATACGTATAGCTTTTAAATGGTAGAGATGATACTGCAGGCTGTCCCATGTCATCTCTTATTCCAGATAACCACACACGGTCTAATCTCTTATCTTTAAAAACCTAAAGTACCTGACAGCTCGAATGGCGAACATCAGCGAGAGACGTGAGGCTTGTGTTCAGTTCGCTGTTGTTTTATGCCAACAGTTAGTAATGCCAGACACCCCTTTAAGAGAAGGAAGCAGAGCTAGACGGAGTGCCATTCATTCCATCGCTGGGGCTGGGGCTTGTCACCACCCCTCCTGGCTCACTCCTCACAGGGAAGGTGTCCACCCTACTGAAGATGGGGCGTGGGGGGCACCCTGATCAGAGGTGCAGACACCGGACAGCCTCACTGTTTTAGTCCCTCTCCTCCCCCTCCTACTGTGTTTGGATGGGGAAGATAGCCCCCAACCCCAGGACATCGCAGATCTCGTGCTGAGGAAATACCTAGGTTATGCGGTGACGTGCAGTGACGTGTGATGATGTGACCTGAGGCACGCAGGCCCCTGTGCTTTGGCAGATTTTTGAATATTCGAGGACCGCAAGTGCCTTGGGATGTTCGGTCCTGCTCTTCTCACTCTTGCCTCTGCCTGATAAATGCACAGCTCATTAACACCAGAGGAGGGGGTGAAAAGTTTTTTCAAAAGGCCCCCAGTCAGGTCATTTATAGTTAGCAATGTTGAGAAAAGGACTTGTGAGACAATCTGTTAAAACTAAGGGATGTGAACAGTCACAGGCTCGGTAGTCTTAGATGGTTCAAGGTGTATGTTGCACAAAAGGAAAAGGGCCCCAGGCTCGGTCCTGCAGGGCCAGTAACATCACTGCCAGTCCACCTGCGTGTCGTCCTGTTTCCCTTTCTACTTCGTCGGCAGAGCCTGGCCCCATCTTCCACCCCTGCTTCATTATAAATGCTTTTTAAGGCTGTAGAATTAGAATACTTCCATCAGAAGGTCTTAAACGTAACTTATAGCAATAATGCACCTTACATTTGCGTAAAGAGTTAGTTTTCAAAGCCCGTTCGAGTATTAATCTAATAATATGAAAACACCTGAGAACGAGGTGTCCCGCAGGGTGCCTTGACATCAATGAAGAGGAGCACAGCCTGGACTGGAGTCCAGATCATGTGACTCCACCCATAATGCTCTTCCCGCTGCATCTCACTTCCTTTCTGTCAAGTGCAACTTCCCCACTTTTCAGAGGAGGCAACTGAGGCCCAGAGAGTTACCCGAGGGGAGTGTAATGCAGAAACCCTGATGTGCAACCCGAGGTTCAGAATTAGAAAGCAGAAATGTTTACAGAAATGCACAGCTCATTTCCCACAGCCGTAGCAGCGTGTGCTAACTTGAACCTGCTGTAGACAACCCAGGTGGGTACTAGACTTCTGGGGGGGAGGGTCACTTCTTAAGTTACATAAATAAATGCTGTACAGCTAAAACTAATGTAGTATTGAATGTCGACTGAAATTGAAAAATAAAAAATAACATATATTAAAAAATAAAACACCTGGTTAACAGCCCAAACGTAAATCACGAAGGCTGCTCTGTCCCCGTGACACATGGCTAGCTTAGTGTCGTTCTGGGAATTGTTACTTGGGCATTTCCTCATTCTTGTGCTCTGTGGTTCCGAGTCTGTGTCATATTAGATTCCCCGTTCTCTCTCTCTCTCTCTCTCTCTGACACACACACAGCCTCTTTCTCCCTCAGCCCTACTTTTTTAATTTAATTTTTTCCTTAGGATATGAGGAAGAGAATTGTTTTTGATAAATCAGAGTATATCCATTAGTAGATTTGAGGTTCCATTTTCCTTTTACCATCTGTCATAACTTATGTGAATTTCAAGGTCTCTTAAAGAGGGATTAACTATCTTTCCTATCATTTTGGACACAACTGAGTATCTTTTGATATTCTCTTCATACACTGAGCAGTACATCTGTTGAATGATGACGTAAAAGGTGAACTTAGGAACATTTAGAAAAAAGAAGGTCATTTATTGTCCTTTGGGGGAAAATTTTGGTAGATAAGTGCTGTAATTATAATCCCTAATTGTCCATTTGGCTTGTAGTCATACTGATTTATGAAATAACCATGGGGTAGGTCATACTTTTAAAGACCAACAATCTGTTCTGCTGATCACAGATGAGAGTGAAGAAAACAAACATACCCGGTTCCTGAAAGGAAAATTCTCCTAGGATGAGATCACCTGGTGTGCATGAAGTGGGAGACTTACCTTTTGCTGAAACTGTCATTCTTCTATCTTGCCAAAGTATTGTAACATCTGAATGAAAATAGCTTAACGTTCTTATTTTAGAGTATGTAGGCAGCTATTTTCATGCTTCTATTTGATAATGTGCTTATTTCAGGAAACTAGATATTGATCCATACGTGCAAAGCAGTCATCTCGTGGTAGGTGTTCAATTAATTCAAATAAAAAAAAATTAGGCATTCTAAGTAAGAGTAGCTTATGTAAACAGCGTATCTGTTTGCTCATGAAAACTCCCGGGATGACATCTCCCTATGCAGGGAGCACTGGACTCAAAAGGCAAGCGTTCACCAAGCATGCTTGCTAATGTCTATTTCGGTAGTCAAGTCACTGATGCATTTGGAATTGCCGAAATGGATTTTATTTGCTTTTAGCTTGCTTGGTTATCGAGCGTCATATCTGTAGGCCACACCCTTTCTCCTTGGCCTTCAAGAAAACACCTATTTTCCTTTCCTGCCTCCTGGACCACACTCAGATCCAGTGGTTCGTTCCTCTTTTCTTACCATGTAAGAGAGTGCCCCTGCCCGGGGGGATGTACTTCCCCACTTTCTTCCTGGTCCACCCCATTCCCTGGGAGATCTTAGCCCAGCTGCCGGTCTTAGCTGCATCAGCATGCTGATGGGCAGCCCTGCACCCTCCCAGCCGTGCTCAGTTCCAGGCCCCCGGCACCAGCTTCCTCCCAGACGTCTCCTCCTGCGTGTCAAAGTATTGTGCTCTTCTTGTCACCCGCTCTGACCCATTTCCCCGCCCAGCTTCCAGAGGAATCTTCCTAAAGTATGCCCGATGATGTGAGGGCAAAGAAAGTAGCCCAGTCTGACAGCTCCTTGCCTGTTACCAAGAAAATGTGGAAATTTGGTTCTTAAGGAAAGAAAAGTGACATTTCATAAAAAAGGAAAGCACCCAGCTCTTTTTAGGACTTTGCTGTGAGGTAGTCAGGGAACCTCTACGGTGCAGATTGCCCGGATGCACCCTGTCTCTAGAAGGCACTGTGAAGAGCCTTCTGTGGGACATAATGTGACCTCTAAGGACTCGTAACCGGGCTTGCACAAACCACATTGTGTCCCCAGTTATTGAAGGTGGAAAAACAGGTGAGGGGCCACCTCCCTCCCTCCAGAGCCCTCTCTGTATGCTCTGTGCATGACAGCTGCCCAGCTGACACACAGGGACTGACCCAGAATGCTGGCTGGTGTCAATCCAGATGTTGGATACTAGGAAAACTTCCTTCCAAACTGCGTGGGCGAAGTAAGCAGAATTCGAGGTCTAATCATTTTTTTCCTATCTCAGCAGTTTGCCCTGCGCTCCTCTCCTTCGTGCGCAAGGTCCCAGCTGTCATCTCTGTAGACTGGGACTTTTATTTCTGAATCCTCAGCGACCTCAGTGTCTGCCCCTAGTGGCACTTGAGAGATGGCAGGTGAATGAGTGTGTTCACTAAAGAAGCCTGGGTCTCTTGAATTCTCTTTGGTGATGATAATTTTAGAAGCAGGTCTTTGCTGGAGGAAGCCCGTGCTATTGATTTTATTTTTAAAGTGCTGATCTTCATTTTGAACTTGATTTTCTGAACTGTGTTGATAACTTTTGAAGAATATAGAAACAGGTTTCATAGGTCTCAGGTCACATGAAGCACAATTCTTCAATAATATCTCCCAACCGTTGTTTTTCCTAACTTATCCCAGGTCCTGGTGTACAGTATATGGAAATCTCATACCTGAGATCCTCAAATGTATCCTTTGGAAGCACATGGATAGCGGAAGATAAATTCTGTCTTAGCCGAGAGGGTGAGGCTGTACTTTCTGTAGTTTAAGTTTTAAAATGCATTTTGTTTGCTAAATACAAAATTATGATGTTCCTTGTAACTTTGCTGATCACAATCTTTCCTCCCTCTCTCCCCTTTCTTCATAGTCTAACGCTTGCCCCCACCCCACCAATAAAAAAGTCAGTGAGTTAGAGAAAAACATTTTTCACGTTATCTAACCTCTACAGTACTCCCATAGGCTCCACGTTAAACGTCTGCATAGCTGTGTCTTGCTATTGTTTTAACATTTGGTCTTCTGCCTGGGGAGTGGGCGGTTTTCTTTAAGTTGCTTCCACTCAAGTCTCAGCAGAGAAAGCAATATTTTGTTATGAGGTCAAGTTTCAAGCCAGGCTCTGGCCAGGGTCTTTCCCGTTTGAGGAGGAGCAAAGTAGAAACTGCCAGGGAGACGATAATTCTTGCATTTTAGCTCAATAAAATCTTCTCTGGTCCTCAGGGGGTTATTGATTGATTTGAGCATCTAGCACTTTTGCCTTCCAGAAAGAATGAGCAGCTATGATGTGATCATTGCTGTGGGAGGAGATTTTTGTCTTTTCTCCATGGGATCGACTGTCCCCCAGTTGCTGGTTAGCACCGCCCACTTAAGAGTTGTGTTGGGGTCGGAGTTGAAGGGTAGGAATGAGACTTGTGAGGTTTATAGATAATGAAAAGACCAGGTTGTATCAGAGACACCACGTGTAGGAAACCAAGTGCTCTTAGGGGACTTGTGTGAACCGGCTTTTTCCAAAATGAACATTTCAGTCTTGTATGTGTTAACTTTTTATAGATGTTTTAACATGTTCTGTGTTTGCTGCTATTGTGCATGAAAATATAGCAAAATGGCGTTTCTTATCTGCTGATCCTTTTCGACACACGTTAAACATTTGTGTTTCTCTTGAGGCTTACTCTAGTTGAATGTTTGCAGTGGTATAGGAAAATAAAGAAATACATTCTCTTTCCATAGAACATTTTATTCCCCGAAATATAACATCACCCAGAAGTCTAGCTGCTTTTCAGACTTATCTGTAGCAAACATGTGGCATTAATACACTTCTTCAAATATATCTCTAGATCAGTGGTTCCCAACCTTTTCCCACTTGTGTATCCCTTTTAAGCCCATTTCTATAAGTTGTACCCCTTGTTTTTAAAACAGCTGTTTTTAAATACTGACACTTTTGCTTAGTGCCTATCTTAATGTAAAATAGTGGAAATGAAGTAATAAGTTAGGGAAAAAAATTACTACATGAAAAGTGCAAACCACAGATTTAATTTTACAATATTCATAATAGTTAAATATTGATAATGATGATCAAGTATTTAAACATTAAATAAAAAACTACTTGAATCATGATTAAAGACAAAGCACTTAACTTTTACTCAGTAACTAAACTGATCTTACAGTCTGTCTTTGGATGTATTTATGTGTTTGGAGAAATTCTAGAAACATTGCAAATGGATTGTTCTGAAACTGTGGTTAATGATTGGTAGATGAGCGGTTTGGAGGAAGGGTTCATAGCCACGCCCTCACCCATCATCATTCGCTAATGTGATCTAATTTTGAAGTGTCTCCATTAACAGAGATTCAGAATTAACATTTATTGTTCTATTAGCAACATTTTGCATTTTTTCACTTGTTTTTTTCACCATTTCTGATTATTTTGCAAGTACCCCTGAATGGTCCAGCACGTACCCCCGGGGGTATGGGTACAGCTGCGTGGGAACTGATGCTCTAGATTGCTGGTTCTATTGGCTGTGATCGTCCTAATATGGTTTTACAGAGTTGTGGCCCTGTAGCTTAAAGAACTGGTGGTTTTAGTAAGAACTTGTCTTTTTAATGTGATTCGTAGGGTCGATTCACTGAGATACCATTTCAATGACTTCATCCTAATTAAATTCAGTCCCTGTTGCCTTAGTAGAGTGTGGGACTGAAAAGCAGCAAGCACTGTTTGCCTCATTAGTGATGGTACTCAGTGAATGTTAATTCACTTTGTCCTGTTTGCATAATAAAATGGATCAAATGTTTCTGGGATGTGAACTTTTAAAAGTTGGCTTTATCGGCTCTTTGAAACAAGAAGGTATTTGAATTATTACCGTGCTCCTCCCCTATCAGCAGAACGTGGAGATCTTGGATTTTTTGTTCATAAATCCAGTATCACAATCATGGGTTTGCTTCTCCTCACTGCCACCTCTTATCCCAAGATGCTTAACAGACTTTGGCTGATGCAGCCTCTCGCCAAAGCAATGTCACAGACTCTCAGGCTGAGGAGCTGGCTTGGTTCTTCCCTGAGATCTTCAGCACCCAGCCTGTCCACGCTGAGAACCAACGAGGATGTGCAGAGCACGTTTGTGTACTGGGTGGCTGGGTGGGGGGACAGGTGCTTTTGTGTTTTGTCTCCCGCTCCTCTGATTAATTCAAAAGAATCTGCAGTCAGTTGCGTAAAGTCTGTGGCAAGGACAGTGCAGAGAGGGCCATCGGCGTTGGGGAGCAGAAGGTGGGAACCTCTTCTCTCTTTCTACCCCACGGAGTATTCCAAAACTTGGGTCCACTGGAGGAAACTGGACATAGTATAGAGGTACTTAAAATCACCAAGCCTCAGTTTCCTTGTCTGTTAAATGGGTACAGTAACGCCACCCTCACATGTTTGGGATATTGGGTGGGATATTCTATTACTGAGACCACTGGGCGGACATGTGCAGATGTTGCCATTTTCACCCAAGAGCCTAAGATGACTCCTTTGCCTCTGTCCCTCCACTAAGGGATCCAGTTGGGGATCCTCAGTTGCACAGTTGGTACCTGCAACAGGTGGTCCTTCTTTGGTTGACCTCAGAGCCAACCTCTAGACATAACCTTCCTACCGACACATGTCACCGCTATTGTGTTGTCAAAATCCGAACAGGACGGACTCAGCGATGAGTATGTTTTGTAGTAGTGGCTACAGTCTTCCTTTTTCTCAAAAAATAGAAAAAGCAAGTTTGGCAAGACACTAACCAGAGCCTTAAGGAAAATGAGATTCTTTCTCGAGCACTCGAAAATCCTTCCATGGATCTAGTAAAAGTTCCATATGGCTCTAATTTAATGGTGCGGTTGTGCAGGCCGGCAGGCCCCCTTTCTGCTCAGATCTGCTCAGATCTCGGATTCCCGCATCTCCTGCTCGTAAGCCGCTGCGTGAACCAGGACACTGCCCACCCCACTGCACCTTGTGGTCCCCTCTTCCCGTGCGTAGACTTTTCTTATCCCACCCCTTCTCCTGATGTTGCAGTTAGTGGTGAAAACATGTAAATGATGACAGACACCGTATGCTGACGAATATTTTAAAGTCTCCTTCTCTTTCTGGGTGTGATAATCGCGTTCCGTTAGTGCTAATATGTGCTGCTTTAGTGCATCCGTCACGTGATTCTGTCTGTGTCTTCGGTGTGGATGGACACTCTGAAAGTGGGCTTATCTGTTACACTGAAGTCCTTCGGTTTGGGTTGTTAGTCATGTCTTTGTGATACAGGTTAAAAGGTGTGCACCATTTTTCTTTTTTCTCTCTAGCTTCACGAGGCCGACATTGTGGTGTTCGGCTCACCCAAGCCAGAAGAGATCCCCCTTTCTTGGATACAACCAGGAACCACGGTTCTCAACTGTTCCCATGATTTCCTGTCAGGTACGTGTGTTAAAATTGGTGCTGGGTTGCTGATAAAGATAGGTATGACTGTCATGAGAAATGGTAACCTTATGCAAAAGTGTACGTTCCTGAAATGTTGGTCGTTGTCAGCATTGCACACAGCATAGGAACTGAGCGTGTTGACAGGCCCTCCTCTTGCGTTACTCATACGGGAACCATGTTGTCCAGCCGAGTGAAGCCCAGAGGCCCGCATCCCCTCCATTCCCTGGCTGATCTCCAGCACTGAGCCGTCAAGCTGGTTGTGGCCTAAAGTAGATCATTTCTACGTGTGTGAAGTAAACGATAGAAATAGTCCTTTTCAGAGTCTTTTAAAAAGCAGCAGAATCCTTTCTCTCAAAGAAATCTCAGCTGTACTTCAGCGTGTAAAAGCCGATGAGAACAGGTGCAGGCAGGGCTGGGAAATGCAGGCCGGCCCTCGCGTCTCCCTGGTCTCCCTCCGAAGGCACCTCAGAACAGCGTGAGGGTCACCATTCGAAGCAGAGGTGGCGTTAGGATTGGTGCTGGCATGTGATGGTGTGTTGCCAAGGGATGCAGACATGCCCTGTACCCCACCAGGCCCCCCGTTAGGGTAGCTCAGGCTTTGCCAGCACCAGGGCACCCAGCCAAGGGCCCAGTAGGAGCAGGCCCACAGGTGGGTACCCCTTTCTTATTCACAGAGACACACACCGAGGCAAAGAAGGCTCTGGACCCCGCGCAGCACACCTCCTCAAGTCCCTGAGTCACGTGTGTATTCAAGAGTTACTGGCAAAGAGGCACAGGAACCCTCCTTCCTGTTCCCATGGCCTCCAAGTGTCAGTGTGGAAAGGAGGGTGTCCTGAGCTGGCCTGGAGAGCAGCATGTTTTTCCCCAAAGCTGATCAGGACCAAAGTGGGTAGAGGCCTCTGCCCTCTTCCCCTCTGCCAGGTCTGCACTGGATTTCTAGATCTCGAAACCTTCTAGGCAGCACCACAAAAGACAGTGAAATAGAGAATAGTATCCAGAAGAAAAAGGAAATAACTTATCTACTTACCTAGAGAACTATTTTATTTTCTTTTCATACAAAAATCATTCACCTTAATCATATGGAATATTCCAGAAGGAAAAAGAAATACTATGATACTAAAGGTACTGAAATTCGTTTATCTCTTTCTTCAAAGAGAAATATTGGACCTTCCTGTCTAGGAAATGTCACTTCTCCCAGAATTGACTAATCAGATTAGAAACCCCTTGGGTCTGAGCGGTATGGGGTGGATTGCAGAGTGCACGGGAAGATGCTCAGGAATTTCCCAGAATGCTCGTGTACTCAGCTCTTGGGTGAAGGGTACATAGATGAATGAAGCAATTAGGTGTAATATAATATGAATGTGGGAGCAAATAGAAAGCATGCTCTAAATAACTTCTTTGAAATAAATAAAGATTCTAGGTATAATTATTTTCCTGAAAAAAATCAATACCTATCCCATAAATGGTGGACAGAGTCTTAGTTAGACTAGGAAAGTTGGTTATGACACTTTTTTTTAAATGAATGTTTCTTTGCTAAAATACAGGGGTGTCTGACCTTTTGGCTTTTCTGGCCACACTAGAAGAAGAAGAATTGTCTTGGGCCACCCATAAAATACACTAACACTAATGATAGTTGATGAGTTAAAAAAGATCCGTGCATAATTTTCATAATGTTTTAAGAAAGTTTACGAATTTGTATTGGACCACATTCAAAGCTATCCTGGACCTCAGGCTGCTGGCGAGCCGCAGGTTGGACAAGCTTGCTATAATATGTACTTGCTGTTTTTTATTAGGATTTATATATTTAGGACAGTTGAGCACAATCCTGGCTAGAGATAGGAGAATCTACTTCCATGTTCTTTCATAATCCCTTTGAGTTCTATGATTATATGACGGTGGCATATTTTATTACTGAAAACGTGCCTTGTTTTTAATGAATTTCTTTGTAGGACTTGTTTTTTACGGCATTCTTTAAAACATTAGATTTTAATGTAATGATTCTCCTTGGGGAAGAGACCAAGGTATTGTGTTTTCATTTAGCAATTCTACGAATAGACTGATGCAGTTGGTTTATTTTAACTTTATCTGGTCCAGTAGTAGTTTTCTTGTTGTTTTTGAACACTCAGAGCCCAGAATAGAGGCTGACACACAGTAAGTGCTCAGTAAATACTGAGTGTTGAGTGAGTAAATAAACGTGAGCCCAGAACTATAGTCTGCTTGCGGTTTTAAGTTAGTTGCAGATTTAGAGAAACATTTCCTTAAACTTGTCTTTCCTTAAAAACAGGGCTAGCCAGGCAAAGACAGAGATGAAAACGGCTGTGCTGATAAAATGGATGAGCATTTTCCAGTTGGTACTATATATGTAATGCTTATAGCATTACTTTTCTCAATAGTCAAAGTTTTAATTTTAGCAGCTTTGATTAGTATGAAAATTTTTATCTTTAATCTGTGAGTAAATTGGTGAAAGACTCCCTTTCCTTTTTATATAATCTTGCCACTTTGAACAAATGAATAGATTTTTCAAGCATTACTAAAAGGAAAGATGCTTTTATTTAAACTTCAGAGGAAAAGAATTTTTAATAAACTTATGATTAGATGAAAGCAGGGTTTTATAATAAAATTTTCATACTCATCTTAGTGGTACATGGTTTCCCTACCCACCCCTGTCACAATAGATAGGATATGATGACTTATTTATGGTGATTTATGATGAGATAATTCTATAGAGGCATTTGATTGAATACCTAACTCTGGAGAGATTTTCCTGGTGGCTGATATCCCAGAAGTCGTGCTCAGAAAGCAGTAACACTGAACTTGGTGCATCTGTTCACTATTTGATGGCGTGACTCTAATATTTAGATTTAAAACAGGGACAGAGCAATGTTCAGTTTTCTAGCTATAAGGATAACTAGATTTTTATTATTAAGAAAATTATTTCAAATGAAAGAAGCAGGCTATGATTTTGTAATACAGGGCCATTCGCATTCCAGTATTAGGACTTACTTCCTGATGTACCAAATGAGACAAAGGAGAAGCAACTGCTCTTAGGTCTCGGGCTCAGAGATCCATGTTAAAACAGCAACTTCGTGGGTCAGAGAAGTTTACAGCACAACTTTAAGCAAACATTATTCTGTTTAGTGTGGAGCTAGAGCAGATGGCTGGGCTGTATCCCAGGTATCATGCTAATGAGCCGGGGTCCGGTGGGGGTCCTGGAGGACTGTGAGCCCTCCCTCCTATGGACTTGAAGGGGAGTCTAAAGTAGTGTAAAGAAAAGAACATGGAATTTGGGGTCAGCACTGCTCTGACTCAGAGATGACAGGGGTTTTGTTTTTGTTTGTGTTGGTTTTGTTTTTGTTTAACTCTCAACTGCATTGTACTAATAGGCTGTGTGACCTTAAGCAAATAACTTAAGCTCTCTGATCTTCATTGTCCTTTTGGTTACGGTGGGAGCAAGGCTGTTGGGAGGAATAAATTCAGGTGCTGTGCCTCTCTCATAGGTAGGTACCAATAAATGTTGGTCTACTTTCTCCCTCCACTTTATTGTTGCCACACCACCACCATACAAAATAACTCTGGGACTTCATCTTAGCAGAATCTAAGTTTATACTTGAAAAATCAAGCCCAAGGAAGAAAGAGGTCCAGTGAAATTCTGAGAATGTAAGAAGGCAGCTTTAGAGAAATGAGGTGTGTGTGTAATTTAATCACTATCCTAGAGTATTTTACACTGGGAATATTTGCTTATGACCTTTGAACTTTAATTATTCTAAAATCCATTGTAACTATTGCCTATTTTCCTTAATTTTTTTCCAGGAAATTTTAGATGTCTTGGACCTATCCCTGAGATATATTATTGCCAGTTTTTTCATTTCAAATTTTAATTAGTTCTCAAGACAATATATGTACTCTTTTTTACTTTTTAAAAAAGCCTCAAGCCATGTAGAATAAACAAGTCTGAGTTAATTTCTTCTTAATTTGGTTTCAGTGATTTTTAAAAAGGCTGCTTATATAAGTTAATACTAATATTTTAATTATATTCATTCCTCTGAAGATTCTTACATTGTATTTTTAAAAAATAGTAATACATGGTTATTTGATGACAGAATTCGCATGTTTTAAGTTAAAAGTAAAACTCATGGGAGTTCCCCGGTGGTGTAGTGGCTAAGGCTTCGGCACTCTCAACGCTGTGGCCTGGGTTCGATTCCCAGCCAGGGAACTACCTACATAACAAAAACAAAACAGAACAAAACAAAAAGTAAAACTCATGAGCATTGTCACAAAAATTGTACTAAAATCTCATTTACTGCATTTTACTGTTTATCCTATAAGGTTAATATACAAGGGCTGTCCAGAAAGTATCCAGCCACATACTATGAAAAATAGAGGCATTTATGGCTGGATTTTTCCTGGACAACCCTTATATTTAACTTAAAAACTAATCACCAGTGTTATTTGAAAGTTTTATCTGTACTAATTGTAATTTTTAGCTCTTCCTGGTTTCAAACCTTCACATAAATCTTTCTGGAGTAACTTGCTCCCCTAGGGTGGGGGAGATAGTTAGAGTTCAGTCTGTGGGTTCATACAGTACTTTTGTGATAAGAAGGCTGTCCTCGGCCAGACTGCAACAAAAAAGCTGAAACATTTGCGTATAACTGAGATGTCAGGAATGCCAAAGAATTTGCCTTGGTCCCTCCCACTTCATTTATTCTGGCAAAAGTCCCAGGGTGGTCTCAAAACTGCTCCTGTCAGAGAGGCCTGTTCTGATTTCCAGGGAAAGTATTATAACACTTTAGCCTTCAATTTTCTTATTGTGGAAAGTTTGGTTTCTGTAACAGAAATTATAAATGAAAGGCTATCTTTTAAAATGATTCATTGACTTGTCCCTGGAGGAACCATGAGTTAATGGGGACTTTTTAGTGAGAAGTGAAAAGACCCATTTGGTTTGGGATGGGACCCCTGCTGGACTCACAGGCCAAATGGACACAGGCATCCGGGTGGGGCCCCACCTCTACACAGACGGCGGGTGAGATAATGATTTCCTCTCGCGGTTCTCTTTAGCCAGGACATGTATTAAGGATTGTAGTCCTGATTTGCAGAGTTACCATCTTAATTGCTTCAAATTCTCCCAATTCAGAACTATGAATCCAGTTTTAAGATACATTGATTCCTACTACAAAAATAATAGTGTTCATGTTAGAAAATTTGTGAAATACAGAATAGTACACAGAAAAAAAATGACAGTAACTTCTGATCCGGTCACCTTGAGATAACCATCTTAATTTTTGTTTCCACTAAAAAAGCATTCCACTTAGTTTTATTGGACGGAATATAGTAGAAGGAAAATAAAATACGATACTAAAAGCACTATTGAAATTCAGATAACTTTCTTCAAAAGAGAAATATTGGTTTCTAAAAGATTCTCCTAAGGTTTAAAATAGATGAGGGCTGCCCAGAAAGTATCCAGCCATGTAATATAAAAAATAGAGGTATTTATGGCTGAGGTTTTTCCACACAGCCCTCATATATTTATAAGTATTTTGTGTTGTTTTTTTAAAATCTTGGTTGATTTTAGCCACATTCTATTTTATGCAAGGCAATGGCTGAGATTTTGGGAAGACTCACTCACTGTGTAATTCTATAAGTGAAATATTCTTTATTTACATGGATATTTGTGATTCTATTCCCAGAACATTCATTTATAAATCGATACCAGCTCCAAGAATGTAGCTTTTCCCTATTTCTTCATCATTTAAAGATAGAAGAATGAGAGAAGCATATTTCTTTTCCATCGTGGTTGGACAAGACCTTCAGGTCACATCTCTAATGATTCAAACAAAACAAAACAAATCTCTCTCATTCTCTAGACTCTTGGCTTTTGTCTAAATATGATTTATAAAACTCAAGTGTTGGTAATCTTTAAACAATACCTGAGGGATATGATTTTCCAACACCCTTAATACATTTAGCAATAGCACATCACAAAACACTTACTCAAAGTGTTTTGTGCTCTCTCTTGCAAAGGACTGTCAGCAAAATGGATAATTTAAAAGTGGAATGGCCAAAAAAAAAAGGAAAATCATTTCTTAATTCTAAAGAGTTGCTATTAGAAATGTTTCTTTTTTCTAAGGGAGGACAATTAAAGGAAGGAAAAGCAGAATTCTTATAAATACCTCTTTATTTTGAAATCCAGTTAATCCCTAAAATTAGTATTTTAAAATTTCTCTGTTTTGATGGAAAATTGGTTATATCACTTTTATGACAGATTTTTAAAATTATCAGAGAAAGCCTGATCTTTCACATCACACTTTGGCTAGGCTTATTCTGTAGCTTGTTAGATCCCCTCCTTATATTTCGTATTCATGAGTGAAATTGTTTTTATTTTTTATGCATAACACAGCATATGCCAAGCATTTTACGTACCATATCACATTTAGTTCTCATAAGATTGTATGAGGTTGATGTCACCAACATTAATTAACAGGCTCTAAGTCACAATTGCTAGTAAGAAGTAGAGGCAAGATTTTCATTCAAAGTCTGGCCCAGTCGAGAACCCCAAGACTGCTGTGACGTCCTAACTTCCTTGGTTGAAAGTGAGAGCGCCATTTGATATGCCAGCTTTTTCCAAGGAGCAATTGGTTATCTAAGACAATGTGCTCAAAGTCTTTTCTTCCCCCTCATTTATTTTCAGGGAAGCTTGGATGTGGCCCTCCCAGCATACATTTCAGTGGTTTCGTCGGAGAAGATGACGTGAGCCTTCTTGCCGCAGCTCTGCGGATTCAGGTTGGTTTGACACAGCTGTCTAAGAGTTTTGAGTCTGGAGCTTTGAATAATGCTTACTAACATTTTACAAGGTCTTTCGTTGTTGGTTAGCAGACACAGTGTTAGCCACTTTGCACACATGTCATTTGATCCTCAACAACAATTCCCTGAGATGTTATTCCCATTTGATGGATGAGGAAATGGAAACTTAGAAAAATTAAAGTTACTTGCCTTTGGTCACATGATAAATGTGGGTGAGGGGCCCAAATCGGGATCTGTTATTTCTTATCTATTGTTGTGTAATAAACTACCCCCCAAATCTAGCAACTTGAAACAACAAACATCTCACAGTTTCTGTGGGTTAGCAATTTGGGAGCAGCTTATTAGCTGGATGGTTCTGGCTCCTAGTCTCTGGTGCGGTTGAAATCAAGGTGTGGTTGGGGCTGCTGTCATCTGAAGGTTTGACTGGGGCTGGAAGATCCACTTCCAAGATGGTGCACGCACATGTCCGTGGATGTGTGGTATTTAATTCCTCATTGGCTGTTGATGGGAAGCCTTCGTTCCTCACTATCTGGGCTTCTCTGTATGTAGCAGCTGACTTCCTCCACGATGAGTGATCCAAAGAAGAGAGCAGGGAGGAAAGCCGCAGTAGGTTTTATGACCTTGTCTCCAAAGGCACTCCTGTTTTTCCTGTTTGCTAGAAGTGAGCCACCAGTCTAGTTCACATTCATGGAGAAGGGAATTGAGCTCTTGTAGAGAGGAGTCTTAAAGAATTTGTGACCATCTTGTTGAGTCCCTGCCACATCTGTGCCACCTAAACCCAACATCTCCAGCTCTACAGGGCGCAAGCTTCTTGTTTCCGCTGGCGCGGAGCCTGCAGTGATGGGCTGGCCAGCAGAGGCGCTAACCAGTGGTAGGGAAGCCTGAGTCTCTCGTTCCTGCCCCAGGACAGTTAAACAGAGGCAAGGTTTAGTTCATTTCTTTCTCACATGCATAGCAATGCACCATTAAAACTTTTTACTTCAGAATGGGATCTGAGGATTGTGGGATGTCTCCACTGGAGCCAAATTTGATTTCTTTGTGTGTGTCTGTATCATTATATTATTTCATAGTTCAGTTTGCTTATTCTTTCTTATCAACTGTTGAAGGATTGATTATACTTTAAGTGGTGTTACAAATTTTGGAAGCTAGGCATCCGAGTGCTCGCTCACTCATTTCATTCATGCATTCTCATATTTTCTTAGTTTTTTTTCCCTAATCGAGATGAAGAATCCACTCCATAATTTTAATCTGTACAGATATCTCACATGTTCTTTTTTAAGAAATGTGCAAACTTTAATACCATGAGAATAAAATTATTCCTGATGTTCACTTGAGCTGATGCGCCCTCTCATGGCCTGACATACCTGAAGAATATTCTCACAGCTCGGATGCATACCTTCCTGCATCCCCTTTCCTGACTTGTGTTTCTTTTTGTCTCTCCCAAAGAACATGGTCAGCAGCGGAAGGAGATGGCTGCGTGAACAGCAGTACACGAGGTGGAGACTTCACTGCTTGAAACTTCAGCCCCTCGCCCCCGTCCCAAGGTATCTGGGTGGTTTGTTTTTACTGATGTCAGCTCATCAATGTGCCTTAAATATCCAGAATGATCAATCGTGTTGGGGGCATGATTCGTGAGATTGTGGCTTCCATGGTAGATAATTTTCTCTAATCAGATTGCCACACTACTTCTTCTACCATTTAAGTCCTCCAGAATTAAATAATAATGAACGTGTTTATCATATTCATTCACTTCTAAAGAATATGTTCTTCAATTTCTGAAATCAGGATGTCCTTTACTGTCGATGATGTATCCGGTATTAAATGACAGTGTTTTTTCTTCTTAGCAGTCCATTAAATAATGCTATCATGGATTTAACAAATACGGTAATGTAATATTTGGAATATGCTCTACAGTGTTAGAATTGCCAACTTATGTCATCTTGGTCATGAGGGCCATGTAAGTTTCTGCGCAGGGGGTACATGGCCAACCAAACCAAACGTCCCCGCCAGTGGGAAGCGTGCTCAGCTTTCTGCAGAGCGAGGTAATGGCT
Organism: Lyroderma lyra; assembly: GCA_004026885.1. Taxonomy (NCBI): domain Eukaryota; kingdom Metazoa; phylum Chordata; class Mammalia; order Chiroptera; family Megadermatidae; genus Lyroderma; species Lyroderma lyra. The sequence goes on along the minus strand of PVJL010003415.1, from coordinate 97,488 downwards.
CCTACGTGACAGGACACTCTGTGATAAACCAGATGGAGCTTCTCTTCACAGTGGTATTTAATGAAGTGTAAGCTACACAGTCTCTCTGTATAAATTGGGAAATACAAACTGGAGGACATCGTCTCAGCATTTTTAGCATAATTAGGCAGATAAGATATCTGCGGCAGAGAAATAAATGCATTCCCCAACCTCATAATGAGTCCTGTGTGGCTGCCCCCGCCCACCTCAGTGAATTGGCTTTGCCCCCTTCCCCCAGGGCGGGCGTAATGCCAGAGCTGCCGCAGGTGACCCTACCCCAACCCTGGCATCAGCGTCGGGAGATAAAACATCCAGTAATTGACTAAGTTTTCACTGGATAACTGTTTGCTTTTTAGAATGGACCTCTGTTTCCAGGGCAGTCCCCAGACACTATGGTTTGATCATACCCACAGGGCAGGTGACACTCCAAGGCTGTGCTTTCACCCCTGAAACAGACTAAACATCTTCGTCATCTCTGTTTATTAACACGCAAATTCCAAGGAATGCTGTTTTTTGTAATATCATTCCTGTACTTCTCTCATCTGTTTTATAAAATACTTTTCAAGTTACTTATGTTGTCGCAGGACCTTAATTTCTTTTATTCTTTTTTTTTAAATTTATTTTTATTGTTAGACTTACCAGGGTGACATCTGTTAGCAAGAATTACATGGGTTCCAGGCGCATCGTCAGCTTGTTGTGTAATGAGTTCACCGCCCAATGCAACCTCTCCCCGCATCACCACATACCTAGCTTCCCCTCCCTCCTCTCCCCTCCCCCTTCTTCCATCCCCGGGACCTAAATGTCTTAAAGTGAGTAAATTCCACTTACAGAAAGCTAAAAAAAGAGAGAGAGAGAGCTGGACTCCACCAAATTGTGTACTACAGTCTTTGTCTACATCAAAATGAATTCGACTTTGGGGGAAAAGTGCTTTAAGTGCTTAACCAAATTGGACTTCCAGAGCCACTGGGGAAGGAAAGGCAAGCTGAGTAGTTTATAAATCACTCCAAAAATCAAAATGATGTCACTGTCACTCTTCAGCTAGTGAAGGAAAAACCTGGGAGATTTTCCAAGAGTGGGCTCTTTGATTTCGGAGATTGCTCAAGAGGGAAACCGAACACCCCTGCGTGTGGGGGAAATGGGTAGCCAGGAAAGTCAGGTCGGAGTGGGGACAGGGGAGGGGACAAGGGAGGAGAAGCGATAAGGAAAATGCAGGCGGATTTGAGAAAGGGATGTCCGCGCTAGAGGCACAAGCTTAGCCCACATCCTGCCCTGAGTGCCCTGTCCCCTCTCTGAGCTGTTGTAGTCCCCTTCAGAGAAGTCGGAATTGGAGGTAGCTCACTGTGTGCACTAAGGTCAGACCCCCACGGGGTCATGGAGGAGACCACAAGGTTGTATGGGGGCAAAGAGTAGATTGTCAGCAATAGCAACAGACCAAAGCCAGAGCATGGAGTGATCTGCTGCCCACCGCAGGGCTGCTGTGCCCCAAAATCAGGGGCCCAGGGCCAGTCAGGGAACTGACTACTGTCTTCTCAGAGGTCAGTCCTTAAGACCAAGCCTCTCCTGCCTGCTCTCCCACGCTCTGGCTTGTGCCTGCCAGGTCTCACTCTCAAACAGATGGTCAAGCAGACAGATGGGTGGCCTGACCTGCCAATTAAAAAAAAAAAGGCTGAACTCAGGAGCCCCAGAAAGCTGTCTCTGAGTTCAGCACATGCTGATTTTCATAGCACTCCTGTAAGGTGAGCTGCTACATTCTCACCTACCAGATGAGACAATAGAATAGTTAAAAGTATTTGCCCAGCGATACTCCAGTTGGGCCCTAAAAGTTGGACTTCAGGCATTAGATCCATTACAGTTATGTAATTAATAAAATATTTTGAAATATGAGGTTGGATTTGAAATAGGAAAGAAACAGGGAAAGTATGGACAGAGATAAAACGAAAGAGCACTTCCACATTTTTAAATAGCCAAGAGATAACTTGTGGCTAGCCCAGTAAGGAAGCATTATGCAATAACCCGTCTATTTGTGGTTAACGAATACCTCAATGACCCGTAGAAAGCACTGTACTCTATGATGGATTTTTACTTACGGGAGACCTTTGGGGCACATGATAATACACAGCCTCCTTTCCTGTGGCGTAGGTATTGTCCTTGCATCTGGGCAGAATCCTAGGATCTTTATGAGTTTTTAAGAGTTGCTTCTCTAAAGCTATGTACCATTTTCTCATGCACATTAATTGTTAGCAGTTGTGCTTGATACTGCTTGGGAGAAAGGACCAGGAAGCCATCGCGTTGACTCAATTGTTGGCATGGTGTATGGGCTGTTTTTCACTCCAGCAGTGACCACCTAAGCTGAGAAGACTCTTGGTCTTATGTCTTCCCCCCCACACACACCCCTTCCCCTTCCAGTGATATTGAGATTTCCAGAGCACAGACTCCAAAAGCTGTGGATGTCCTTGCCAAGGAGATAGGATTGCTGGCAGATGAATTTGAAATCTATGGCAAAAGCAAAGCCAAAGTACGCCTGTCCCTGCTGGAAAGGTTAAAGGACCAAGCAGATGGAAAATACGTCTTAGTCGCTGGGTAAGACTACTTGAAAATCTATTCTGCTAAGAAAGCGTTTCTTCCCGATGTATGTCTGTCATCACATCCCTCACATCCATCCTGTTCTCAAATTTGACATTATCTTGTCCGTTTCACTCGGCCTTACTTCATTTCCCCTGAGGTAAGTGTTTATTTTCCATGCAAAACAAATCAGTCTCCACAAAATAGAGACTGTAACGAGTCGCTAATCCAATACTTTTGTTGGTTTGTTTCTCAGGTTGTGTTTTGATCATTCTTGCTCCACCTTGGGTTTTTCATTTGGTTTTTCACCATAAAAAATTAAAATAATTGAAAGTAAAATATTTTGAAATAAGCAGGTTTGGGGTTTTTTTGTTTGTTTTTTTTGTATATTTTGCTTGTGTGCACTACTTAGAAATAACACTTGAGTGGAAAGTGTACAGATAATTCCATGAAACTTTGGGTTTTCTATTCATGTCTTTAATATTTCTTAGTGATATATTTGAATTATAAAAACTCACTATTTTCCTTTTCTCGTATTTCATAATTGATGTTGGGCCATTTTCATTTGTGTTGGTCATTTTTTAAAAGACAGAGGGACAGTTTTTATGAAAAGGAGTGTTTTATTTTCCCTCTTTTTAAAAAGGAAGTACATTCACTGGCTGAAAAGAATGATACAAAATAAGGGATTTCAAATATTTATTTAGTGTGACCTGGGGGAACATGGAGAGACCATATAAATTCCTTCATTGTTTTGCAATTTCATTGCATGGACTCACTAATGATATATAGGCCAATGCTTGAGGCGCAAAAACCTCTTAACAGGCAGAAGCATTTCTTATCACTAGACTTAACTCCTAGTTTACTTTATTTTTGCATATTTAATTATTAATGTAAGTGCTTTCTTTCTCTGGTTATAAAAATTATACATACTCATTGTGAAAGTATTCCAGAAATACCAAAAGTATAAACAAGAGAGTAAAACATCCCAAGTCCTAGCACCCAGGGGAAACAGCTGTTAACGTTGGAGACCATCTTGACACAAATACAGTCCTTCATAAATGAGATCACTTACACTGCACTGCTGTCAGTGACGTGATTGTTCAGCCATGTGTTACCCACTGAGCCCCACGGCAGTCCTCAGCCATGTTGTTATTTTTCATGACAACGGTTTCATCGTGATTCTTCGAGTGCTGGGGGCGGGCAGTCCCAGCTGGAGTGGTGGTAGAAATGCCTGGGAGGAGGGCGGGTACCATTTCCTCCATCTTCCCAGCACTGCGTGGCTCCAGCCACTGCTAATACAGCCAGGTTATGAAATAGGGTTACCTGACGTTGACACAAAGTTGTTACACCTGACGTGGGTGGGTGTGGCTCATAACTCACCTTGCCAAGGTTATGACACTTTACTGAGTTTTTCGTACAGTGCTGCCAAGGTAAGCACTCAGTGGCAAGTTCACAGACTTAATTGTCAGATTTTGGAGACGATGACAGCTCTGATGGCCATTTCAGTAAAAGAGTTCCAAAATAGCTTTGAAGGGTGGACAAGGCACTGATGTCAGTGCATAGTTTCCCAAGGGGAGTGCTTCGAAGGTGACCGTAGTGATATGTGGCAATGAGGGATGTAGCACTTTTTCTAGGATGAGTTCACGAAATTCTCAAACCTCTTACGTCCAGTGTTTCCTTAGGAAAAATCCCTAGAGGTGAATTCAGTGTTTCAAAACTACAAATAAAGATAAAACTACAAAAACGCAGGATTATCATGCATAACATCACCTCTTTAATGATAGGATAATTTCTTCTTATCTCTTCTCCCTTCCTACCCCTTCACCCGCAGCCCTTGTTCTGACTTCGCCAGCTCCTCCTGTGACTGTTTTCTAAGAGGTGTGGACAGCCAGGGTTTCGTAGAGTCACAATGGTCTTGAGGGATTCATGCATTACTGAAGCACCTCGGCTGCCTGTGGCTTAAACCTTCCCGGCTCACTTGGAGTTGGACTCCCAACCCTGACAGGGTCCTTTCCCAGCTAGGACTCCTCTCCTCCCCAAACCCTAATGTCCCATAACTCAGCTGCAGGAAGACTTGCTGGTTGGTCCCACCAGCAGGCACCCTCTTGACCAGTCTGTGAAAGGAGCCAGCAGACTAGGGGGGGACTCCTGCTTCCTCACGTTTGCAGCACACAATGAGTCATTGTTGCTTTTATGGAAGTATGCTTGATGCAAGTTTATTGACAGTGAATAAACAAACTCTTGGATGTTGTAAAGTTCCAAACCAAACTTTGCCTCTTCTCTATGAGTTTGCTTTCCCTTCTTCAGGCCTTAGGTCAGGGATGTCCAAACTTTTGGCTTCCCTGGGCCACATTGGAAGATACCTTGTGGCACACATAAAATACACTAACACTAACGATAGCTGATGAGCTTTAAAAAAAAAAAAAAAAAAAAGGCTCATGCCTAATTTTTATGATGTTTTAAGAAAGTTTACGAATTTGTGTTGGGCTGCATTCAAAGCTGTCCTGGGCCATGTGCGTCTCACAGGCCGAGGGTTGGACAAGCTTGCCTTGGGTGATCTTGGGAGGTGGGTTTGCTGGTTTTCTCACCCCATTTAGGGCAGGAGGAGTTAAGAACTCAGGAGGATGTGCTCTCGGTTTATGAAGGAGAAAAACAAGCAGTAATATTTGATGTGGAGTGGCTGTGGTTTACTCAGTATTTAAAATGAAAACACAAATCTATAGACATTGCCCTGCCCTTAGCTGGGAACATGGAACTGATGCTTCTAAAAGAAAAGCTCTGCTGGTATTATTATCAGGTTCCTAGCTTAAAGTCAGACCGGCAGGCCTGGCCTCCAGCCATGTGCTGGGGAGGGACCGCCAGCAGGGCTAACTAGGATTACGACTGCATGGAGGCCTGACCCAGGAGAACCGCTCTGCATGGTCTTCGTAGCATTTGTATCTGCAACTGAGCCGGAGAAGCCAGGCTGCCGTGCTGTAGATGGAAATGAAAATTAAACCTGAATTCTCAAGTCCGAATTTAACCCCAACAGCAGTTCTTGTTTCTGAAATTGTGATATAAGCGCCTTTACTTCACAAAGGCCTATGAAGGAACGAAAATTAAAGTATGTTCCTTTCAGCTGCATTGAAAAGAAACAAAGCCGTAAGGGTAGGATTTTGAGGTACCTGCTCGCATCTTAGCTGAGCTTGAAGGATACCACACTGTGGTCTGCAAGAGGGGATTGAACTTCACCACCAACACAACAAACAACATTTAATTGTGCAAACGGCCTTTGTTATCTTATCTTTTAATAGCTGGCTGCTTGAGATTAGTTTAAAATTCGTACTTTTATTTATAATCTAAAATGAAAAGTTCCTTTGAAATAGAAATCACCTCCATATTTTTCCATTTGATCAAGTCAGTTATGGAAAAGTGACATCATCAAACCATTACATACACTGTTATAACTTCTTCAGAAATATAAATGATCCTCTCATTAAGTGGAGAATTGTTTTTCTGAAAGGTTTTTTAATGGTATTAAAGTAGTATTTTAATAGTACAAATATGGTATTTAGTAATATGAACATAGTATTAGCTCATTATATAAGAATTTAGCATAAAGAAAAGTAGAAAGAAGGAAACTAAGTATCTTATTACTCAGAAGTGTTACAAGTTTTTGTTATTTCCTTCCCGGATTCTATCTGTGCATTTCCCCTTTTTACACATGGGGCGGTGCCATAAATAACACTTCCTGCCTTTTTTCTGAATACTGTTGCGTACATCTTTTCCCTTGCTTTAGAACTCACATGCCTGTCATTTTTCAATAAACCTAAATAACAATATATTTGTTATTGTACATGAATTTATGTGTAGATGTGATTTAAATATATCAACAGTGGGATGAATATATAAAACGGGATTAAGTCCTTTTTTCTACTATTAATAATAACCCAAATGCAGAACAGATTAATTCATTTTACAAAGCTATTCTTCAAACTTTAGAATTTCTTATTCCGTCAGAATCATCTGTATTTCATCAGCTACACATCGCATGGTATTTACACCTACACATCACTTTATTTGCTTTGCCTGACAAAATGAAAAGTATTGGGAATTGTTCAGGGAAATATGCCAGAAGAATCTTAGGGGCTCTGGAGTTTTACATATTTTCCCAGTTACACTAATGAAAAGGAATTTGTTTGAGAACTTGACTCAGAGTGCAGCTGTAGGGCATTGAGTGTGTTGTAGGATCGGTCTCCATTGGCCCATTACCTATTTCTGTGCCGAAGTTTCTAGAACTTCTCTGATTTGCTCGTACAAAGCGGTTCAAAGAGAAGCTCCTATTGGTCTGTGACAAGACTGAATTTCACATTAAAGAAAAATTAAAATTATTCACGTCACTTTTTTTTTTCTATAGAATGCCAAATACCTGAATTGGTTCTGTTTTTTTCTTTTTCTTTTCTTTTTTTTTTTTTTTTTTAATTTTATTTAGTATTTCAACCCAGTATTTTGGTCAGTGTAAAAATAACCTTTACTGACTTTTCTAAGATGGTGTTTTTCTGCCTTGGGTAGAAAATATCTTGTGAGCTTTTGTTTTATTTGTACTACTTGCAGGATAGAACGAAGGTGTTTAGAAGAAACCGCTACTGATGGGATCTTTGAATTATTTACCTCAGTCGTGTATGATGGGAAACAACTGAACAGACTTTATCGTTAGATAATAAAAGACTTTTTAAAAAGCTTCCAAGTCATGAAGATGCCTGGCATGACTGATACTATTCATATGCTATTGGAGCATATAGTTCTGGAGGTCATGGCTAGATCCATAGCTAATGGCAGTAATGCTGTTTAACAAGATTCTAGATTTTGAGAACGGTTCCAAGTTTTACCGCTTATCTCTCCATAAGCCACCTCTTTGATCTTGGAATAAATGGTAAACTTCTTTCAGATCGTGTCCAAATTGGCACAGAGCACTTCAATAATTTTTACTGTGGTTGACAATAAGTATTGGTCTCAGAAAAGGCGTTTTTCCATTGTCCATCATTTTGTGCTCATCTGTGCCCTAGACAGATGACAGGAATTCAAGGAGATTGAGCATAGTCCTTCACCTCAGCAAGCTCATGGCCTTGGTCAGCAAGATTGACATGTCAGGAAGCTTATAGTAATGCCTTCTGAAAAGTTATATAACAAACACAGAATGGATGCTGTGGGATATCGGAGGGAACGGATCAATCAGCTGGGAGAAGTGCAAGAATATAATGAACAAAAATCACAGTTCTGGCTCCATAAACTGTTAGCTCTTAGAGAACGAGAAAAGAGGTATTCACATGGTGCTTGTTTTCTAAGTCAACTTGTTAATTTGGAATCGGAGGCTAAGGATATTGGGACAACAGTTAAACCACATTTTGATGCCATATGCAGAAATAATGTGAAATAAGTTTTTATTGTAGCTCTCCTTTTATTGCTCCCAATAAATACTTCCTACTTTCTGATTTTCCTGACTTGTAATCGTTGGCAGAACGCTGAGCAGGCCTGTGTTTCTAATTAAGAATTGGATGCTTCGCAGGAGTTTTGAGGAGGTCATCTCTGGGCGTGTCTGCTCTTGGCCAGCTCCAGCAGCTATGTTAGCATATCCTTGGGAATGAAAATGTACTCCCTCCTGTACATAGTTTAAATAAACCACCTTTTCCTTTGCAAATAGGAAGTGCTCAGTGTGGTCTTTAAACCACCCTATGTTTTCTTGACTGGCTGTTGGAAATTTGTGATGTCTGCAGCTTTTTTAACAGCTTTGTATTTGTGTTGTATCTAAACAGTAGAAAGTTGGCTCCAAGCGTAAACACCTTCCCAGCACTGGGAGTCCTCCTGTGGACCACCAGGCTTGGCGGGGCTGCAGCAGGAGTCTGAGGGTCGCTTCCCTAAGCAGCGGGCAGGTTGGCTGACCAGCTCCCTCCCAGTTGCTGACTGCAGTGACCACTTCTCCCCAGGCTCGAGGCCTCTTCAGACTCGGGAGCCTTCCCTGGTTACTTTCCAGGACTCCCTGTTACACCCCTGCCTCCGCCTCAGGGCCTCTCTTACTTTGCACTGCTCTTTCTCAGGTGCATTTCACTCTCTTCTTCTGATAAAACCTTAAGAGGAAGCATTTTTAACTGTTTTGTCCTTACTGTGTCTCACTCTGTTCACTCTCACTGACTGATCTTACCCATTCCCATGCTTTAAATTGCTAATTTTAGTTAATGAGTTCCATTCATAGAAATAACCTAGTGAACTCAGATAACCAGCCTGTGTTTGATTTCCACTTCTACTAAATTCGTAACTTTTGGACAAGTTACTTAAACTTAGTTTCCTCATTGTTTAAATGAGGATAAAAATGATTAACCCAATATATGTAACACAGAGCCTAGCTTATTAGCGCCTCTAAGCCCATGCTCAGTTTTATCGAGCTAATGTTTATTCATTTGTCAGGAAGCCTTCTGTGATGTTCCAGATCTATTTAGATCCTCCATGTGCTCTCACAATACAGTCTAATTGCCCTATTTCCCCTGTCTTAGTGTTTATCACATGCATTGTAATTGCTAGTTTATCTGCCCATCTCTTTCACCAGTCATAAGCTCTGGACAGGCAGTGATGGGAGCCAACTTGGTCATCAGTGTGTCCCCAGGGTCTAGCAGCCTGGCACATGGTAGTACTTAATACATATTTGCTGAATGAGTGATTGATTGTATTGCTGCAGTGGTCTGAGATACTTGGGGATGATGTATCTAAGGGCATTATTAGTGCTTTGTGGTCACGGCAGTAGATTTTGTAGGCCAGAAAACTCTATCCTCAGATTTGTTGTGGTTGAGTATCCTAGACAGCCTGACTCACACCATCGAACTCATGGAAGACCCTATCATAAGCCCAAATGAACGTTTTTTTAAACTTCTTGCAGTGGTTGGAGCGTGCAAAGGAAGAATTTTACGGAACCTTACTTGGGAATGTGATATGCACGTGCCCTATCACATTGTAGTGGGATGTGGTTCTGAATGAACGTGTGATGTTTGGCTTTATTAGAGGGTGTGGAAGTCAGCAGTAAGGTCCTCAGAGCACAGAGGAGCTCTGGACTCATTCTTGCCCAATATTAATGTTGGTGGGGCTGTTGTATGGGAAGGGGTAAGGCTTAGTGTGTCTGACTGCAAGAGATAGGAAAACTAAATGAATACAGACATTTCTTCTTTAGTGCAGAGACTTTCTAACTACAAAGGCTGTCTGGAAATGAATGGGACACCATGGAGGTAATGAACTCCCATCACTGCTTGTGTTCTGGCGTGAATAGGGACAGCCCTGGGCACTGATATCTAGATGGGTGAGTGGTGACCTGAGCATCCCTTCTAATCCTGAGAGCTGGGCCATGCCTCGATTGCTCATGGGCCATTGAGTTCCATCCCTAGGAAATGACCTTGGAAGAACAAATGCTAAGCCGTGCCTCAGCAAGAAACAACACCAACTTAACCTGTTGAAACCATGTTGATGGATGATTCCATGCGATTTTGTGAAGTTAATGTAATTAGCACCACGGCCAAATAATTTTTTCTCCTTTTTTATTTTTTCGGTCTCTTGGTAAAGGTGTGTCTGTATCTTGACTTTAGCTTAAGCATGGCCTATGTGATACAGGTAGACCATAATGGTCCAAGAAAATTGAAGTAATATGTAGATTTTGAAATAGTATGTTCTCTCCTAATATCCTATGATTTGGTTCTGGTACCTTAAATTTATTTTGCATAGATTGTCAAGGAAATAGAATTAAATTCACTTTTTTTTTCTCCCATATCAGGATCACTCCCACCCCGCTTGGAGAAGGGAAAAGTACAGTTACCATCGGGCTTGTACAGGCCCTGACCGCGCACCTGAACATCAACTCTTTTGCCTGTCTGCGGCAGCCTTCTCAAGGGCCAACTTTCGGAGTTAAAGGTACTTTATTTAACAACCAGTATAATTTGCAGAGCAAAACTGTAGAGGGAGAAAAGTTTAAAAACATTATCCACAGATGTGGCGTTAAAACCTGTCGAGGAGGTCGTGCCCTTCATCCCTGTAGGCACGGCCCCCGCGGAGATCACCCAAGCTCGGGCCTCCTGCAGAGCGAACTGCCCCAGGGTTCTAGGGGAGCCCTGCACCTTCCTGAGCCGTGGCCAGGCGCTTGTGCAGCAGGTCAGCCTTGAGCAGGAAGAAACCTGTTTCATGAGAACCTACTTTGCCAAGCGACTTTGAAACTCTGCCATTTGCATTGTTTTATCACCCGCACCATGGTGAAAGGTCTTTCCATCCAAACAGTTAGAGACCCTCCTTGGGCCCCAAGTCTCCTTTCCTTTGGGGTTACAGTGGGGCCTGAAGAGCTCTGGAAACTTGACTGGCTATGAACAGAGCTGTGATGGAATTCCTCCCTGGCCGTGTTCGGGCTGACATCTGACACCATCATGTTCAGTACTCTTCATTGATTTATCTCACTCTGTAATAACATTTATTGCTATAATTATGGTTTGTTCTTGGCACTTTGCGATTTTTAGCAGTATTATATTTATATTACTCTTACAAATATTAAAAACTTCTAAGTACTGATAACTCATAAAATGTCACACATTGTGTAGTGAAATGAACACTCGACTTGGAGCAAAAAGGTTGAGGTTTTATTCATGGCGGTGTCTCCTACTGCTGTGACGTTTAGCCAGTTATAACCTCCCTGAGCTGCATCTACAAAAATGTTAGAAGGCTTACAGTCCAGGCTTACCAGGTTATTGTGAGGACCAAATGAGATAGCATATGAAAAACAGGGCAAACGGTAAAATGTATGGAAGTTATCACTAATGTTTAGGAAAGAATTTTAATGTAATAACTTTAAAGATATTAATTAAAAGTTTTTAATTAATAACTTTAGTATTTTGAGGGCTAAGCAGCATGACAAATCATATACTAATATCTAGAGTAAATTGATTAAAGTTCCTAATGTGTTAGTCTAAACTTACCAGGTGGGTATTTTTTTAACAGGGTTTTTTGATACTTCAGTGCATGTGCAATGTAGGTGAAGCATTGCCTCATAGACCTAATAATAAATAAACAAAATGATCTCCTGTTTGCTAGAATGACATTTGCTATATTATTTTTACTCTTTTTTTAAAACAAGGAAACAGAAGTCCTTAAATTGCAGAGTTAGAATTAGTGTGAACTTTCCCCCTTTCTGTTCTGCTTTGATGGACAGTTAATATTTCTCACTGCCTGTTTTTATTTCATCTGCGGGGGAGGGGGAGGCATGCCTCCTTGATGGGGTGGGGGAGCCATGTCCCTGGGGCTCTGTTCATCTGCGTAGCTGTATCTGGTGACTCACTTTACATGGTGCCTGCTCTGTTGTTTAGGAGGAGCCGCGGGTGGCGGATATGCCCAGGTCATTCCCATGGAGGAGGTAAGATCTCAAAGGGACACGTGCCATGTGTCACTGGTTTTCCTTCCTGGCATCTTTTTTTTGGCTGCGCTCCCATAAACACAAGCCCATAGTCCTTTATGCTCAACCCCAAAGTCATACAGGCTCTGAAAACCAGAAATATTTGCATGATCCATTTGGTGGCAAAACCCGACATTCACTGTCATGAATTATTTGCGGATTTTGTCTATGCCACTTGATGTGAATATTCGTATATTTTGCTGTAGAAACATTGTTTTTAATGAATTGATACTTGGGATGTTTTATAAATAAATTATATGTACATCACACTTCCTTCCTGAATTCCAAAAATAATTCTGAATCCCAAACCTTACCGGCCCGAAGGGTTCTGGATGAGAGGGTGTACCAGTACCCACCAGTCACCTGCTATACTGCCAAATTCGGGAAGACATGGACTCTTCACCTCCATAAATTGACACTCCAAAGTCAAATAGTTCCCAAGAAAATTGGGCCAATGGTGTCAATTCTGATTTCTCCAAGAACCCCTCCACACCCTGATGACCACTCCCTTGTCCCCTGTATCTAATCAGTGACCGAGTGTCTTCAGTTCTGCTCTTGGAACCGCCCTCTCAGTTCGGGCCCTGAGAAATCCTCCTAAAACCCACGTCTGAGCAGGTTCCTCTGCTGTCCAGTGTATTTCAGCAGTTATTCCATCGCTGTCCTTGTAGCACAGCATGACAGGTCCCCAAGGACTCTGGCTTCGGCCTCAGAGGCATGGCTCAGAGATGGGTCAAACTCAAGGCATGAGGTAGTTGGAACTATGGTCTAGTTCCTCATCAAGATGAGTTGGCCAAACACCATCAGATAGTTTGTTCTTTGAGTTTCAAGGACCTCCTGTGTCTTCATTTCTCCATCCCCAACTCCGCACAGCGCCTGACGTTCAGTAGATGTTTGTTGGCTGAGTGCATGAACAGACAGTGTGTCCTGGAAGAAATTGAATAAATAATCATGGGAAAATGTTAGAATAAATTCCAGATGGATTGAAGAATTGGAAGTGAAAATACTGAGACTTGAAGGATACGAAAGAGCCAGTCTTATGAAGAGCGAGGGAAAGCATTCCAGATAGTGGCAATGGCCGGCGGGAAGGCTCTGAGGTGGGAAGGGGTGTGGCCTGTTCGGGGATCGAGAGGACGCCAGCCTGTGCCAGTCCGTGGGCCCACGGGGAGTGGAGGGAGATGAGGCGGAGAAACGAGCAGGGGCCACCTCTTTCAGGCTATCCAAGTTCATAGCCAAGGGGCTGGATATGATGTGAGGTATCCATGTCAGCCATTGACGGGCTCTTGGCAGGGTAATAACGTGATGCAAATGGGGGTTTTATAAAAATCCCTCTGACTTCCGTGCAGAGAATAGATTGATGGAAGCCCAGAGTGGACAGTAGGAGACTGGGCACGTAGCCCCAGGGAAAGAAGGGTGGGGCTTGGCCCAGGATGGGGGCAGTGAGGATGGTGGCAAAAAAGGATGGCACTGAATTCGATGTGGGCACGAGAAAAGAGGGTTTGAGGAGGGTTCAGCTATGGAGAGACATTTAATCAAATGGAGGCCCGAGGGAACACTTTTCATACCGCTCACGAGTTTTCTCGTTTTTCATGTGCCATCTGTTATGGACCTTAGATGTCAACACACTGTCTTGTCCACATCAAATGAAGCGATCTCATTGGTGGAAACCGTGCAGGTCAATGTACGAAAAACTATATAATTGCACGAACCCATAAAGCATTACAATTACATTGTATTTTGGTCATTCGAATAGTCTTTGAATGTGCATAGAGATTTCTATGCGGTACGCAGTGTGTAGGTGAGAGGCGGAAACTGTGGCGAAGGGTGAGTGATCATCAGAAGAGTCCTGTCTGGGGCCTTCGGACACCCAAGTGGGTATCTGATAGAGAGCTGGAAGGGAAAACTAACATTCCAATTCTAAAATGGGCAAAGGATTCAACAGAAACATCAGAGAAGGAATATTAACTAGCCTGTGGGTGTTTCTCATTAATAACCACTATCAGTTGTCATTTTATTTGTCAAATTGACGGTGTTGGATTTTTTAAAATAATAATACCAAGTTTTGACATTACACTTTTTTGAAATACATTTTTATACATTGCGGGGACACATACGTTGGTAATATTTTTATGGAGGGGAGTTAGAAGTATGTATCAAGTGCCTTAAAAATACTTGTACTCTTTGCCCCATATAAATTTATTTAGTTTATCCTGAGAAAAAATTGGCTGTGTGTGCAAATATTTAATTTTAGAACTGTTTATCTTCACAGTTTGTAGCATTAAACAACTGGGGAATAAAACTTAAATGTTTAATAACAGGATTTTAATTTTAATTTGAAGACTCATGATATAAAAATTCTAGTACTATTAACATTAAGTATAAAAGCTAAGGTATTATATGAACTTATGGTGTTGTAATCTCAATATTTCAAATGACCAATATAAAATATATATACTTTTGTAATTTTTCATATTTTCTAGCGATCATATATTTTGTCATGAGATTTTAACAAGAAAATATAAATATTTAACCTCCCAAGAAAAGAAAGAAATGCAACTTAAAACAGAACACCACTTTTTCAACTATGAAATTACCTTTTTCTGGTAGCCCAAAGATTGCTTTTTTTCTGAAGTAATTGATCCGCTGCTGTTTTGTGGGTGGTATTTCAACTCTTTTGAAAAACCATTTGGCAATATCGAGATCCTTATACCTAACAACCATACTGCTACAAATATATTACTTATTAGCAATGAAGTTTAAAAACCAGCTATTTGCATGTATTCTTTATTATTGTAGCCTCCTTTGCAAAAGTGAAAATTTGGAAGCAGCTTAATATCCAGACATAGGAGGCTGAAAATTTTGGTACATCTATTCAATTATACAGCCCTTATAAATTGTTAACTATACATAAACAAAATTATTACATAATGGGTTCTTTAAAAAAGAAGATACAAAGTTGTAAGTCTGCTGATTCTACAAATAATAATTGTGTACACATACTACTGGAAGGAAAATAGAAAAATTAATAGAGTTGTGAGAATGATGTATTTTCTATTTCTCAGATTTTGTCATATTTTATTTTTTTAAGATTTTTTTAATATAGCTAACATACAATATCATGCTAGTTTCAGGTGTACACCATAGTTATTCAACATTTATGTACCTAAAGAAGTGATGTCATATTCTATATCATTCTGTTTCTGTTTATTTTATGCCCTGCCTCATTCCAAAGTATATTTGATATGATACTGTCTTCTAAATCATAAAACAGTACATAAAAGTAAATGAAAATGAGGAAAACAAAAGAAGGAAACCCATCACTAAGTCCATCAGACTATTTCACCCTTAACCCCAGAGAGAAAGAATTTGCAGCAGAATGTCTGCTCAGGAGTTCCTTATTGTCGGGTGGAAGCCCTGACACTGATTTTCTGATGTAGGCTGTTTTATGGATTCAAGTTGATTATAAAGATATGCCATTCGTGTGATACTTTATTTACTTAGAAAGCCCTTGGACACTGCCATAGTTGTTTGAAACAAACAGAAAGGTGTTTTCATTTCATTTGTAGTTCAACCTTCACTTGACTGGGGACATCCATGCCATCACCGCTGCCAATAACCTGTTGGCTGCAGCCATCGACACAAGGATTTTGCATGAAAACACTCAGACTGATAAGGTGAGAAAGCTTTCTTGTTGGCCATGTGGAGTGGGGCATCTCATCCTGGGATTCCTGGATTCTTGAGGTGTTCTTGGGAAAACCTGTGGAGTCTGTAACCTCTGAAAAATTATTCAACATTTCATGAATTTCTGTATGTGTTTATTTCTTTCGGAGAGGATTCATACTTTGTTTGGATCCTCAAGTGAGTTTATGACTCCTGCCTAGTTGTTCAGAGAATTGTATTAATTATACTTTTTAAGCCACATATTCTTTGGGCCGAGTCTTTGGTTTTGAAGGTAGTGGGTATGCCATTTCTGTTCATTCTGACCATAGATTTAATCGCTGTTCTGTACTAAGGAGATTGGAGAGAGAGCTTTTTAACACTAGCATTACATGCAGGTATCCTAGATGTGCTGTTAAAGAGGTCAGCCTCCTTAGGTGGGCTTCAGGTGCATGCAGTCTTAGAGGTAAACCACACACCCAAGGGGGACAGGATACCAGGTGTTAACAACTCGTAGACACAAGACATGGGTAAAAAAGGGAACTTTCTGGCTCTTTTACAAGGGTCCTGACTATGTCCAATTAAAGTAACTTCCTAGTGAGTTTTTGAAGCCAAATACAGATAAATATTAATTTGATAGTTATAAGGCTATAGATCAAGAAATACATATTTATGCAAACTCTTTGCAATGTGCATTATGTCAGATCTGGTCAGATTTATTAAAATGACTGAACTTAAGGCTACATTGTTTATATTAGCCAAGAATTTTAATAGGGTCTGTAATCTAAACAGTTTGGTTATAAACATAATGAACTTTGTCATATCCTGTGAATTGTCCAGTTCATAGTTGGCTCTTAAACTTTCATTGGATTTTATTTTTGTTTTTTGTCCTTAGGCTCTGTATAATCGACTGGTCCCTTTAGCAAACGGTGTTCGAGAATTTTCAAAAATTCAACTTGCTCGGCTGAAAGTAAGTTTCCAGTTACAGTTCTTAGAGAAAAATATCTTAGAGACAAATCAGAAAAATTTCCCAAGTCCAGAAATTTTGAACTTGGTTTGATTTTGGTTTTCAGGTACTCTTTTGGGTATTCATAGCCAGAGAGACAGAACAGTAGAGCAGAGAGCACAGAACTAGAAGCTGAGGCCTGGGTCTTCTACCAAAGAGCAGGGTGGACACATGAGTTCTCAGTTTCTTCATGTATAAAGCAAGAGGACCTCTCTGCTGATCTAGAATACCCTAGTCAATGAACAAAGAACATTTCCAAGATTCCTTCTCTCTTATAAAATCTCTTCAGTTTCTAGGAAGTAAGATACAGCTTTTGAAAATTCCTCTATCTCAGGTTTGGGTGCAGCAAGAACATTGCCCTTGTGGAAGCGATCTTAATTCTTTCCACATTACCCTTTTCTAGTACAATTTACTGCTTGTCCTACTAATCCCACTGATTTTCCCTTGCTCTTTTTCATACTAAAAGCTAATTTGAATGGTATAAATCATAGCCACTGCTTGGTAATAATCAGTTTTTACAGACTCACCCCTTTACTTTGTACTAAACCAAGTTTCAATTTAAGGCCAATGCTGCACCATGAACTGCCCGCAGCAGCTACAACATGTATCGTTTCTCTTTCCCAGGTTCTTTGCTGCCCTTCTTCATTAAAAGCCTTTCTTAGAATGTTTCCTTTGCAGAAATAGATGCATTAACAGTCTTGATGGTTTTTTCTCTCAGCGAATTAGACATGACTAGTTTTGAAAACAAACGTAAACTTTACTTGAGTTACTGGAATTTGGATTTGGAAAGAACTAATGGACTGGAGCATCAGTTATACAAGCAGCAGTTTATGTCCCTTCTGAAGACAGTACATGGTGGCCACATGGAGTCCCTTTAAGGGTGTATTACACATTTCAGTGTCTTCCAATTGTAGGTGCTATTGGGCCTTCGGTATTTATTTATATGAGTTGGCCTAACCTACAATTCATGCGAAGTTCACCTTCGGTGTTTTTTACCGAAGGGCTTTCCTAGTCGTGGAGCAAGTACAGGAGGAGAGGTCATGTGGGTCACATTTTGCTTTCTCTTCCTTCTGAAACGTAGCACATTTTGTTTTAATCATTAGAAACTGGGAATAAATAAGACGGACCCAAGCACACTGACAGAAGAGGAGGTGAGGCGATTCGCCCGTCTCAACATTGACCCCGCTACCATCACGTGGCAGAGAGGTGGGTGCTGGCGGCCAGGTGAAGAGAGCGACCCGTGTCTCCCTGAAGCCTTAAATCGCTGCACAAACGCACACATTCATTTCCCCATTGTCCGTGCAGCTGGTGTCTCGTGTCCCCTTATTTCACTGTCCTCTTCTCTGAGCCCTGCCCCCTGTTAGGAGGAGAGGCTGTGCCCCTGCTCTACCCTTTGACTGCATTAAGTGACTTTAATTTCAAAATGTGTCCCAAAGCCACAAAAAGTAAAAAGTGGATATTTTGACTATTTTATGCATTTAATAATAACATTTTGAACTGCTTTTATGTAAATGACACTTTTTATTTTAAATTTTTGTCATAAATTTACCATTATATTGAATTTTAGGAAAAAACACTCAAAATGTGCTAAGTGGCATCAATTAGATGTAAGTATAGATAAATTAAAGTCTAATGGCATTGATGACATGAAAAATTTATTGCAAAATGTTACATAGTATGGCATGCCAGACATCTGTGTTGTTGATGGCAAAAGCCGCAGGAGAACGTACTAAAAAATCTTGTAGATGGAGAAAAGTCCTTGAGACAGTTTCACACTGAATAACAATTTTATAATAATTACAGTATTTATATTTTTAAGTAAATATACTTAAGGTGATGCATTTTATTAAAATACATGATTATGTAAAGTATAAAAATTTCCTATTGTTATTCATTCTTGAAAAACACAAAAATACAAAAAAAAGTTTCTTGAGCTCGTGGGGTAAACTCGAACGCCACGGTCAGCGGATGGAAATACCCGTTCGGGTCTATTCGTAGGTCGCGGCGAAGGGGAGAAACCAGCTGCTCGGTGCGGGCTCACTCCAGCCACTCCCACCCCGTCCACATTCCCAGGGAAAGTGACTGATTTCCTCCTCTGTCTCCTCTCTGGTCTCTTGTCCTCTGTCATATTTTTAAACCTGAAAGTGCTCCTTCATTTGTCCTACTGCCCGCTCTGCCCACCGCCCTGATTGCTTCCTCTCACTCCCTCACCCCCAGCTCTAAGTTCTTAAATTTGTATTTTCCGTGTTGAGATTCTTTTCTCTGAGTTTACGACGTGCTTCCAAGTCACCGTTCAAATACCCTCTGACACTTGAAATGCAGCGAGGAGGGGCTCCCATGGTCTCCGTCCTGACCTCCCTCTCAGCTGTGACACCGCATCCCTTGACCCACACTGCTCTCTACAAGAGTGAGCGTGACAGTGAGGAAACGCACGGCACATGGAGTCCAGACCCCTGAGTGTGCGTCTCCACCCTGCCACTAGCCTGTGCTGCGTGACCCTGAGCAGGCCACGTGCAGGCCCGGTCTCGGAGACGGAAAGGGAGGTGATAACATACACTTATGCGAGCGTGGTGGTGGCTCTTGGGGAAGCCTACAGTGCTATAGAAGGGTTAGATGCTGTGAGTTCCTGGCCCTTCCTGTATTGTTCTTCTCGGACCTGCCCCCTGATTTTCCCCATTTCTACCCACTTCCGTCTTTACCGGATGCCTGATATATTGAGGATGCCTTTTAGTAGATATTCTTGCTTTCGTTTCGTTTCCAGCCCCTCATTCCGTAGGTTCCTCCTGCAGAGATGTTGTTCTGTCACTCCCTTGTTCAGAAGCCTCGACCCTTGGTGATGAAATCCTCCCCCACTCGGGGTAGGATAAAGTTGCCATCACTCAGCTTGGCCTTAGGGGCCACTGTGGTGTGGCCCACGCACTTTTGCTCCCTGCCTGCTTTCCAGGCGGTCGGGCCTGCCTTCACCCTCGCGCCGCCCGTGCCCGCCATCCGTGACCATCTCCCTGCCACTGCCCTCCCAGACACAGCCCAGGCCCACCCCTTTGTGACCCTTCCCCTCTGGGAATCCGTTCAGACAGCTCTTTAAGAATTTCGCGTTTTCCCACAAACCATGACGTGCAGAGACAAAGACAGAGACTGAATCTTGGCTGTATGGTTTATGAGCTGTGCAGAGTTCAACAAATGACTCGCTCAGTTCCTCTGTAAAATGGAGTAGTATTTGCACGTCTGCCTCACGTGGGTCTGCTGCACCACCGACTCTGAACACCACGCAGACAATCAGTACATGCCGTGGCAATAGCGTGCGATGTGGTATTTCTTTTTTCTTTTTTTAAATTAAACTTACTGAGGCGACATTGCTTAACAAGAATTACACAGGTTCCAGGCGTACAGTTCTGCAGGGCATCGTCCGTGTGCTGCCGTGTGTGCTCACCGCCCAGAGTCAGTTCTTTCCATCACGTGTATTTGACTCCCCCTCCCTCCTCTCCCACCCCCTCCCTCCTCTCCCACCCCCTCCCCCCTCTCCCACCCCCTCCCCTCTCAGGTAACCACTACACTATTGTCTGTGTCCCTGGGTTTTTGGTTCTTTGTTGCTTTCAGTTTTATAGTCCTCATATGAGTGACATCATATTTATTTGTGCCTTTATCTCCCAAACTAAAGGAGAGTACAATCTCTTGGGAAATGTTTAAAAATACCTTTTTATTATAAAGATAACAACATTATAAAGATTTTGGAAATGTCTAAAAAGAATAAGAAACACCGTCCTATACTAATAAAACTATTTCAGGTTTTTTTGTGCATATGGGTTTTGTGTGTAACTCCAATTATAAGTTAGACATGAAGATTTTATATCCTATGTGTTTCCTTTGTATCATAATATGTATGTTCCATTTTGTTAGCTCTTTGTTTTAGTGGTCATTTTAAATGCCTCTAGAACAGGGGAGTCCAAACTTTCGGCTTCCCTGGGCCACATTGGAAGAAAAATTGTCTTGGGCCACACTTAAAATACATTAATACTAATGATAGTTGTGAGCTAAAAGAAGGTCTGTGTATAATTTTTGTAAGGTTTTAAGAAGGTTTACAAATTTGTGTTGGGCCACATTCAAAGCCGTCCTGGGCCGCATGCGGCCCACAGACCACAGGTTGGACGAGCTTGCTCTAGAACATTCCTTTGTGGATGAACCATAGTCTTTCTGAAGCATGCCTCTGTTATTGAACAGAGCAAAACCATTTTAATCACGAACTTGAATATTTTTGGCATTTTATTGGGAAGACTACATTCTTTTATAACTTGTGATGAGACTAGATTCTTATTATGATTTGATAACAAGAGAGGGTCTATGTGGGGCTGAAAAACTTCTCAGACTATGGGGCTGTCACATATTTAATGGTCACCCCTTTCCTGTCAGCCTGTGTAAGAAATCTAACTGGTGGTTCTTGCACACTGTGCCTCATATCAGAAGCTGAAAGTCCTCATGTGATTGGTAGTAGGGTGGAACCAGGAGCCAAAAGAATATTCCAGAAACACTTAGCACAAGCAGAACAAACAGTAGCCATGGAGCCATTTTGTTGTTCTCAGGGGAGCATGAGCAAGTCCCTGCCTCTCAGAGCATCAGAACCCCCCAGGGCTCAGTCTTGCCCTCTCCCCATCTCGATGGTGTGTCCCTCTCTTGGCCGTTAGAGCAAGGACCCACAAACCTCAGTCACCCACAGGAACTGACATCAAGGTCCTGGTTCCCAGCACTGCCTGACAACCCTGCAGAGAATCACTGCTGCTCTGTAATCAAAATAGTGGACCTGCCCCCATGGTCCTACCTTGTACAGCCCAGACCCTGAGCCAGCACCGGTTGACAGGACGTTAGGCACACTGTCCCTCACAGTCAGCACTGCAGTACTCAAAGGACCATCTTGTCCAACCTGCGGGCCCCATGCGGCCTGGCACAGCTTTGCATGCAAGCCCAAGTTTGTAACTTTCTTAAAACTACAAAACTTATGCACGGACCTTTTTTTAGCTCATCAGGTATTGTTAGTGTATATTTCATGTGGCCCAAGACAATTATTCTTCCAATGTGGCCCAGGGAAGTCAAAAGTTTGGACACCGTGATCTAGAGAGTGTCCCTGGGGCAGAGGAAAGCAAAATCATGGTAACAATTTGTGTAAAAAGATGAGGGAGACCGCTCCAATTCAAGGGCAGTTAAAAAGCATATCTACATCAAGAAGATGTCAGCTCCAAGTGGGAGCTTGCCAATGTGGCCCCGGGAAGCCAAAAGATCAGACACCCCTGATGCAGAGCTGGGAATAAAAAAACTGATTCCTTCCCCCTCCACACTCATCCGCACTCTCCTTATCTCCCCTTTGCCAGGAAAGCCTTCGATCAGAGACAACTGTCTTGGTGATCTTTGCATCCCTGCACAGCTGGCATGGGACCTGGAACAAAACTGGCCCTCCACAAGTATTTCTGGAATGAATAGATGTTTCTCATTCCACCTTTAGCAGATGTCGAGGCTGGAAATTACGTATCACTCACTTAGAGTTACTTTCTGGTATCTTTTTGTGTGTGTCAGAGCTTAGTCTTCGCGTGTCTTCTCGTGTCTTCTCTTACTTATCACTGCCACAGTTGCGCGACTCGCTCCCTGTACATCAGAAGCGTGTGGCTGTGAGACACCCTGCTCTGCTGGGGCCCAGTGAACCACGGGTGGGCTTGCAGGGCGCCTGGTGGTAGTTCATCTTGCCAACGTTGTTTTTTTGGCTCCTTGGTGTTCTCTTTGCTAAATAAAAAACAGCTGAATTCCCAATAACTAGATCACATCAATCTTGTGCCAAGATGGTGTGTGTTCTACACATGAGAGTAAAAAATATTTTTACTTTCTGTGACTCTGCCCTATAGGGCTTGGGAGTAAGTACTAGCCAGCAATCATATTGAGAAGCATTCCTTTCTCTGTATGTACTCTGCTTGCATCTGGAAATTCTACAGAAGGTTGATGTGTGCTTGATGAGTGTTCGAGTGAATGTGTGAGAATGAATATATGTGCAAGAGAGAGAGAGAGTATTACACGTGGAGAAAGATCGGCGGTAGCTGATTCAGGGAACAACCGAGGTGGGCAAGGTGGCCAGGTCTGCTAGTGCTTTGTGTGTGAAAGGAAATGGTAACAATTTCATCCAACAGATGCTCTAAGTCCCCACATACGTAATTCCCATCATGGTTGTCAGTGCCGTAGTCTGCATTTAGTGGATTGGATCTAAGTTGTCAGTGTGGACAGCTGGTTATGTGAAGCCACACAAATTATTGGGGAAGTTTCTATCCTTCTGGCTTTGTCAATTTGATTTTCACTAAACCAAATCTTGTTTTGACAAACAAAATGCAAATTGGTGCCTGCTTGAATCATATTTGACTTCTTCCCTCCCCACATATTACTATCTTTAAGTTCTGGTTAAATGTATACATATGAGGTCTGACGATTAAGTTCGCGAACTGATCCTAGAAAAAGTGCTACATACCTCATTGCTGAGTATCACTAGGGTCACCTTCAAAGTGCTCCCCTTGGGAAGCTGTGCACCGACGCCAGCACCTAGTCCACCCTTCAAAGCAATTTTGGAACTCTTTCTGGAATAATCATTAGAGCTGTCATCGTATTACCCTTGATGTCCTGAATGTCTTCAAAATGTTTTCCTTTAAAAGTATCTCTGAGTAAAGAAAACAGTTACTGGGGCCAGATCAGGTAAGTAGGGAGGGTGTTCCTTACTGACTAAAAACTCCCTCCCAGACAGTGCCGTGTCAGCTGGTGTGTTGTCGTGATACAAGAGCCATGAGTTGGTGAAAAGTTCATGTCTTTTTCATCTAACTTTTCCATTCCTTTTTATGGCTACATAGTATTCCATTGTATATATATGCCACATTTGGTTTATTCATTCATCTGTTGGACACTTGGTTGTTTCCCCTTTTGGCTATTGTGAATGATGCTGCTATCAACATGGGTGTGCAAGTACCTGTTCAGGTCACTGCTTTCTATTCTCTTGGGTATATATCTAGAAGTGCAATTGTTGGGTCATATGATTGTTTAATATTTAAACTTTTGAGAAACTTAATTTCTTTTTGAGAAACATGATATCCTTCTTAGGGCTCAGGTTTTAGCATTATGTCACTGCTTCAGAAATGCTTTTCCTTACTGCCCAGTCAGAAACGGCATGCCACCCCCACTCACGCCCTGACGCACACTATTGTATCACCTCCTTGGTCTCCATAAGGCATTTACTGCCGTCTTCCTGTTTATTCGGTCCTTCCCTGTGTCCTCCCCCTGGGATGTCAGCCCCAGGGAAGCCAGACCTCTCCTCTTGCTTGGTGCTGCTTGCCAGGCCCTCAGACCAGTGCCAGGTGCACACTAGGCCGCCAGTCTGTGCGTGTTGATTGAATAATCTGTCCTCTTCTCTTCCAGTACTGGATACCAATGACCGGTTTCTACGAAAAATAACGATTGGGCAGGCAAATACAGAAAAGGGGTTTTCCCGGCAGGTAGGTGGCTTTTTCTTCTTGGGGGTGGCTCTGTTCTTACCGGTATCAGTTTGCACTGGCCCAGAAGCTGGTTCTCTTCTTTTCTCCTTCTCCCTGCAGCCGCCACTGGGGCTGCCCCCATATCAGAGTTTTGTTTACAGTCTCTCAGTGGGACCAGGGGAGGATCAGAAGCTGGGAAGTCCTTGGTGTTATGTCATCATCCTTTCCTCCCGTGATTTTAGTCGTGTTTCTGCAATGAGTCCCTCGGGGTGCCCCTTGAATGTAAATCCTAATACATTTCATTGCAACCCTACCCAGTTATTACTACGTCTGCATTACAACTAAGGAAATGAAAATCTCAAAGACATATCACTCAAATTTTTAACAACCAAAGAAACAACACCTAGTTATTTGGCTTAATAGCTTCAGGAATGTTTAAGGATAATGTCTTAGTCCCCAAATCCAGAGGATATGGACGATAAATTGCAAGGCCCTCTTAGGTTTTCACAGGTCTCCAATGGGGCGATGGTGCTTAGGGAATGTAAGTCCGTTCCATGACTTACAGTAGGCCTCTAAACTATTACTATTTTTCTATTATAAACTTTATATTTTAAGACAGTTTTAGATTTACGGCCTTTACATTGTTAAGTTTTCTTAGTGCAAAAAAGCGTCACTTTTACTCTAGCATTCAGTCTTCATACCAAATAGACTTTTGGACCCTTTGAATATTTTGAATTAACAGGTGAATATGGAGATTGACGGAAATTTGAACAATCCAAACGTTCATCGGTAGGGGTGGTTACATATCTTTGGTGCCTCCTTCTGTATCACAGATACTTGTGGCATCGAAAATAATAAGGTGTATATAAGGAGGTGACATAGAGCTCTCATAACAATTGTAAAATGGAAAGGTTAAAAAAAACTTAACATTAAAAATTTTGAAGTAAAATACATGTAGTGAAATCCAGTTAATGTTAAGAAAATGCCAGCATACCCATTCATTCTGGGGGGTGCCAAGTTTAATTGAATTACGGTAGCAATGTGTAGTATGACGTTCGCTCAAAAGATGGCATTAATGAAATCAATGCTAGTGTCACCATGCGACAGGCAGGACAGTCACAGGAAATGGCAGAAGCACAGTTGTCATTGGAGGAGCACAAGACCATTTTGAAGTGGTACTTGAAATTCAAGACTGTTGTTTGAGTTTCCCCCACCTTCTCCTGCCTTAACACCTTGACTTCTACCTAAGGGGGACCTTAAAGGATGTGGTGTACTGTAGAAACCCGCTACATGGGCAGTACTTTAGGAAGAGATTGAAACAGCATGCTCAGTGGTACAAATGGGCACTGTGGTCAAGGTTTGCTCAAGCACTAGTTCGCCTTAATAAGGAGTGTCTGGATGCTGATGGTAACCACTTTGAGCATTTTCTCATATGCAGTGTTTATAATGGAATAGTGGTATAGAGAATCCTAAATAACATAAAATGCACATCACTTAAGTTTGGAATGGGTTACATTGCAACTATAATAATTGAATATAGTTGCATTTAACTTTCAGGTAATATTTTTTCACTAAATTGATGACTAAATGAAATGTCAATCAGGAAGTAGCCAGAAAGCTCCTTATTTCCTTCATTTCCTTTCTTGTCAGTGACGGAAATGGACAATAAAATGTTTCTTAAGGTGATCCCACTAGGGCATAGCTGTTTTTTCTCTGCGTGAGCTTGAACTTGTCTGGCTCACACGCCCCTTGGGAATAAAAGAATTCGACTGGAGCATAATGAAGTGGCTTGTCCAGTGGCTGGATTAAGAGGAGGAAGCGCACATTCCCGGGGTCTCTCTTAGTTCCTGTTGGGCTGTGTGTAGCCTGGAGCCAGAGCCAGAGCCCAGGAACGCTTTGCAGAAAGTAGCTGCTCTGCAGCAGTCATTGCTGGGCACTTCAAGACCTGATGTGGCCAAGTCCTTGCGGACAGCAGAAAATGGATTCTGTGTCTCCTTTTGACTTAGTGGATGATACAAATTAGGGTGTCCTCACTGCTGTGTTGAGCTCTCCCTCTGGGGCACTGGCCTCAGGACCATCCTTTGGTGTCTGCTCCTCCTCTCTTTGCTGGAGAGGCAAATGCATCCCGGTGACACACGATGAATGACAGCGGAGGAAGCCAGCAGGCTGCTCATTTACTCAGGTGATAGGTATTGAGAGCCTGCTGGGTTTCACACTCAGTGCTCTAAGGTGGAGATTCGCAAGGGAGCCCACCCCAAGTAGTCCTGTCTTTGTGGCACTTGCTGTCCAGTGCTGGGGACATGTATCAAACGTAATCAATCACATTAATCATTGATTACAAATAAGACACATACTGCAAAGCAAATCACATCGTACCCTGAGCTGGTATCATGGAGGCCTAGCCAAGCCAAGGCCCCCTCAGAGGAGCAAATAGAAGAAGACAGTGGCCACCCTGAGAGGCCAATGAGAGAGCACCCAGCCCAGGACCGTGCATGCCCTGGACACTCACAAAACGTGTGCGTTTGAGAGTAGCCCACCGAGGATCAACCCTCAGGCCTGCAAGAACTATTAAGTACAGCTACAATCCAGCTCCTTGTGGAAAGGGCCATCCAGATGGCCCTACCGCTGACCAGGACTTGTGCTTTTCTCATTCCAGGCACAGTTTGACATCGCAGTGGCCAGTGAGATCATGGCGGTGCTGGCGCTGACCGACAGCCTCACAGACATGAAGGAGAGGCTGGGAAGAATGGTAGTGGCCAGTGACAAAAATGGGCAGCCTGTAACAGCCGACGATTTGGTGAGTGCGTCCACCTCCGAAGCTCCAGAGAGCCTGCTGTCCCTGCTGTTTCGTCAGAAGGAGGAGGAGGGCTTTCTTTCTCTTATCAATGTGTGTGATGGGAATTCAGAGAATTTCTGCACACACATACTCTCCCTCGCGAGCATGTTTGTTTTACAGCTTCGTAATGTTCTCACGGGCATTTATAATATGCTCATAATTGGCTTCAGCCAAAGCACATGAAATTTATTTCACAAGCTTTTCCTGATCTTTGCCAATCCTGGTCCATGCTCTCCCTGGGGTGGGGTCGTCCCCCTGTATCCTCGGGCTTTTTAAACAAGTGCAGTCTGTATCTGCTTTAAATTGAGGACGAATCACCTTCCAAAGAAAGAGGAAGTATTTCACCTTCGTGAAAGAGAGGATTGAATTAACTTGGCACATTCCTGGCTCTGCCCGCACCCTGGGCGCCCTGGAGTGTTTAATTGTGTGCCTTAGGTTTGGGTTTCTCTTGATAAAAGCAGGTCTCCACCTTCATCAGTGTTCCTCACACCTAGCTCCTCTTTGAGTGGAACGATGCTGTTTATAAAGCTTTCATTCTATGCTAATCTCTATTTTTAATAACCATCTTTACTGTGAACTTAAACCCCACCAGTGGTGTAGTTACTTGCTTGTACATGTTTGTAAGTACGGGGGTATAATATAGGCCTATGGGACAGCCATTACTCCAAATTTAAGCTTACTTCCCACACACTGAGTCACATACAACAGTGAAATCTGAAACGCACACCACCAGTTGAAAAGCAGTTGTGGAAGGAGAAGGGCAAATTAATATTAATGTTTTATTAATTCCAAGAGCTTAGGACATCCTAGGAATCCTTTGCCAGCATGTCTTGATTACTTTTTGGCTGCTGTAGAAAAAAATGAATCTGGCTGGCTCATCGCATAGGTCTTGTCAAGTAAATTAAATAGATATGTTTGTATCAGCAGGCCTGTGGAATGCTTAGTACAAAGCTTCTAGAGAAAACCCCATATTCTGCTTGCTGTAAAAGCACCGCTTTCCAAACTTTGTCAAACACAACATTTCTGTCGAAACTGACATATTACCGTTTCTGTACAAATATATTTTTCTGTATCCTATTAACCTTAAGCACCAATAAATATTTGGCAGAAGTAATTTGAAACTTAATCCTCAAATATTATTTCCCTAAACTTAATATTTTGTTATGTGATAAAAATCTTGGTTCTGGGACAAACTAAGAGTTTGGTCTTTTCAGTTATCTTTTGCATTTCTTCTTTGCAAAAGTACCTGATCTCTACAGATGGTGTGCATCGAGCTGGAGCTCTGAGTAGCTGGTCCTCCCTAGAAAATGAAGGGGGGCGCTTTTGGAGCTTCTATCCTTTCAGTCATTACTTTATAGATTGTTTTTTATTTAATTAAAATAGAAGTTGTGCGTGTGTGTGTGTGTGTGTGCATGCATGCGCGTGTGCGTGTTGCCTTTGAGAATTGGACTAGATGGCCTCTGAAAATGTCTTCTAAGATGATTGATTCTGAGATCCCCTGGGAGAGTGTGACCAAGCTCTCCCCTCCGTGACCTTGGGATGTGGAGGGGGTGGCATAGCTTGTCATGGGTGTGGCAGCCCCAAAGCTGCTCACGGTGGTGATGAAGTCTTTCTACCTGGGTCTGGTCATAGTCAGTGTGTACAGAGCAACACGGGATAAGCGGTGGTACGGGAAACCAAGCAGGTGGTACTGAGACTGTCCCCTAGGAACGTCCAGTTTCCTGCCTCCTGTAGCGTGTTGAGCTGAGTTCATTTGACTGGGAAGTATGAGCAAGGACCATGTGCAGAAAAACAGGCAGACGTACTGTTCTCCTTCCACGCGCTCTGTGTCATGAGAAGAGAAGTAATTTCTCTGGGCCCGGCCTGGCCAGCAGCTTTCACAGGGAAACATCTTCCTGTGTTTCTGATGGGCAGGTTACATTTCTTGCAGTGTATATTTTATACAATCACATAGAAGATAAATTTGAATTTTCTTACAAATTTTAAATGATTAAATAAAAAAACAGAAATAGATCACATAAGAAAAACACTTAAATTCGTTGATAGAAGCAGTGAGAGAAAGTAATAAACCATGTACTTTGGAGACATGAAGACTCCCTACATCAGGGCCTGGGGTAGACGTTTTCAGGGCAAGGGCGACTTCTCCAAGTGTCACGGCCCACTAGCTATTTCTTTTCTTTTTCAGGTGGTCACCCCAAAATTTTTTGGTAGTCCACTCGTGAACCCCAATGGACGTCTCGCCCAGCCCTGCTCTAGATTCTGCCACCAGATCTGTTAAGCTCTGTGGCATGCCATTTTTATTTTTTCGTGGCTACATTCACATGCATTTGCTCATGTTGGAGCCTTCCAGTAACTGACTCGTTTGTTGCAAAACACTTTAGAATCTTTAGAAGAGGCAGAAGGGATTTGTTTGTTTGTTTCCCTTGGTGGCCTCCTTTGGCACACTTTTCCCATTAGTGCTTAGACTGCATCCCTGTTGCCTCTCCCTTCTCCCGTCTTGCCCGGGAAGGGGACTTAGAGGGCGCCTGACCCGGGGCCTCACTCCATGCGGACAGACGGGATAGGAGACCCAGAAAATGCGAAGCCTTTCAAACGCAGCAGTTGATTAAGTGCCTTCTCTCCCCGTGGGATGAGACAGTGCGTGCTTTCGGACAGTTTACTTTACCTCTCTCCTACTCTGTATAAATAGCCTCATCTCAGTTTTTCATCTCATTTCTCCCGGCAGTAGTAAAGTGTCTGCTAATGAAAAAATAATGATCGTAATTGCCAGAAAACACTGTTAGATGGACTGAGAGATGTGCGCTTTTGGGAGAGCTTCTGGCATGCCCTCCAGGAAGGTTTTGGGGCAGGGGAAATGCAGTGACTACTGCTTCCCCATCCCTCCTCACCCCCTAGCGGGTCGGCATTCATTCGGGGGACGAGACGGACGCAGGCAGCAGGGCTGTGTTACATTTAGCAGCCTAATTTATTTTTAATTATAGGGAACGTACAATGTTAGATTGGTGTCAGGTGTACAACCTGGTGATTCAACATTTATAGCTTGTGATTACCACAGCAGATCTATGACCATCTGTCATCGTACATAGTTATTGCGATATCATGGATCCTGTTCTTACGCTGTACATTACATCCCCGTGACTTCCTTTGTAACTGGAAGTCTTTATTTTTTAATCTCCTTCCCCTCTCCCACCCAACTCTCTAACCCGCTTCTGTCTGGCAGCCATTAGTTTGTTCTCTGTATCTATGAGTGTGTTTCTGTTTCTGTTTTGTATGTTCATTTTTTTATTTTTTTAGATTCCGCATATGTGTAAGTGAGATCATATGTCATTTGTCTTTCTCAGTCTGACTCATTTCACTCAGCATAATACCCCCCAGGTCTGTCCGTGTTGTAGAAAACGGCAAGATTTCTTTCATTCTTTATTTATGGCTGAGTAATATTCCATCGTGTGTATGTACCACGGCTTCTCTAGCCATTCATTTATCTATGGACACCTAGGCCGCTTCCATATCTTGGCTATGAACATAGGGGTTCATATATCTTTTTGAATTATTGTTTTTGTTGTCATTAAATACCCAAGAGTGGAATTGCTGGGTCATAAGGCAGTTCCGTTTTTAAGTTTTTGAGGAACCTCCATACTGTTTTCCACAGGGGCTGCACCAACTTGCAGTCCCGCCAACAGTGCACGAGGGTCCCATTCTCTGCAAATCCTCGCCAGCACTCGTTGTGTGTCGGTGTATTGATCATGGCCATTCTGACAGGTGTGAGGTAATACCTTGTGGTTTTGATTTGCATATCTCTCCTGATTAATGACATTGAGCATCTTTTCATGGGTCTTTTGGCCATCTGTGTGTCTTTGGCAAAATGTCTATTCAGGTCCTCTGCCCATTTTTTAATTTGATTGCTTGTTTTTGATGTTGAGCTCTATGCGTATTTTTATATAATTTGGATATTAACCCCTTATTGGATGCATCATTTGCACATAGCTTCTCCCATTCAGCAGGTGCCTTTTCGTCTTGCTGATGGCTTCTCCTGCTGTGCAAAAGCCTCATTTGTATTTTTCCTTTTCTTGCCCTTACCCAAGGAGACATATCCAAAAAAATAATGCTAAGACCATTGTCAAAGAGTTTATTGCCTATGTTTTCTTCCAGGAGCTTTATGACTTCAGGCCTTTCATTTAAGTCTTTAATCCATTTTGAGTTTACTTTTGTATACGGTATAAGAAAGTGGTCTAGTGTTGCCGTTTCACATGGATCTGTTCAGTTTTCCCAGCACTGTTTACTCAAGAGGCTGTCTTTCCCCCATTGTATCGTCTTGCCTCCTTTGTCTTAGATTGACCAGATAAGCATGGGCTTATTTCTGGGTTCTCTGTTCTGTTCTGTTCCATTGATCTATGTGTCTGTTTTTGTGCCAATTACTGTAAAGTTTTAATCACTATAGCATTGTTTTGTAGTTTGAAATCAGGGAGCATGATACCTCCAGCTTTTTTTTTTTCTCAAGATTTCTTTGGCTATTTGAGGATTTTTGTGGTTCCATATAAATTTTAAGATTATTTGTTCCAGTTTTTTGAAAAAAATGCCATTGATATTTTGAAAGGGATTAAATGAGTGTTCTTTTCTCTCTTTTTTAGGGGGTGACAGGTGCCTTGACAGTTTTGATGAAAGATGCAATAAAACCAAATCTGATGCAGACCCTAGAAGTAAGTGATTTCCTTTTTATAGAAATTGTTGATAGTTTGCATTAAGTGCATTGTTTGCGTGTCCCCACATGTAGAACATTTCAAGCTCATATGAGCCCACAAGGAACATCAGAATAACTCCTTGGTCTTCCAAAAATTGGTTAAAAGTGTATTCATAGCTTCTTTAATATAATTCATATCTTAGCTGATGAAGTACTAATTGGCAAGAGTTGAAACTTAGAGACCCAGTGTCTGTCAGCATAGCTACATTTACATATTTTTTATTTTGCCTTTTTTTGATTTAGCCTCTCATAATCATTAGGTTTTGAGGGGTTTTATTGTTTTGTTTTCTTTTGTTTGTTTGTTTGTTTCCCCCAAACAAAACACATAGTAAATGTTGAGAAATATTTTCCAGGACAGTATGCTGTATCCTACTTTTATAAGAGAGTTGTTTTTGTATATATGACTTTGCCTGCTCTTTAGTTCATTGAACTTAAATTTCCACACCATAATTCTCTCTTTTCACCCAGGTTTTTAGTCACTCATCTTGGTCATTCGCTTTAGTATGGTCTGATTGCCTCCTCCTAGCCATTAGAGCCCAGGATTTAGGCACGAACAGGGGGCAGTGTCAGGGTTGGGTTGACAGAGAGACACAGGGTAGTCGGGGTGGGGGATTTGGGAGACAGTGGCATGCTTGTCAGTATTTTAGCAGCCAGCTCCCTGGGGTAAAAAAATCCCTGGTTTTGTAACCTTTGCCAGTTTTCATGGTTAAATGTTCTCACCATGGCCAGTTTCTGGCCCCCTTCCAGATGTCACTGAACAGTGACGTTAGGAGGACACAGTGGTGCAAACAGGCTATTTGTCCTCAAGCTGTAGTAGAACAAAGAGAGGTGGAGGTGAGTGTGGGGAAGGACAGAGTGGGACAAGCACAATATCCATTTATTCATTCATTCCGCTGATACAAAGTTGAGTTTGAGGACATGCCCTGCCATTCACTAACTGACCTTGGGCACGTGTTCTCATAATCTCAGCCTCACTTCTCTCCCGTGTAAAATGGTGATAGTAACAACCACTAACCTAACGGGGTGATGGTGGAGATTTAACATTTGTTCCTGAAATTAGTTGTCCGACCTTGTGTAGCTACACACATGAGTTGAGTGTGTGAGCATGTGTGTGTCGGTGTTAAAATGTCTAACAACGATGTTCTACGAATTTTTCCATTCAGACTCCATACTGGGAGTTCTAAAACCAGGGCACCAATGCTGCTCCGGTGACTTACACCCTGTGTGGCCTTTGATTTAAATTAGAAAGAAAATGCTGCTGAGCTGGACCTTGGAGTGGTTGTGTCAGGAATAACGATGTGTTTATGCTGACCCAGCCACGCCCTGTCACCTGTGCCCCCTGGAGGCCAGTGCCCAGTGCTTCTCAGACAGATGGCCACGGTGAGGGTTGCCGTCTGTGGAGGAGTGGAGACAGCTGCCCACCCAGGGGGGCGTCGGTGACCTTGTCCTCACTACACTTTTCCGGAGTCCTCTAGCTTGTCAGAGGCAGCCACATTCTAGGACTGGAAGGTTAGGGGGAGATGGTGACTTTGTCTTGGAAATAGTATTTTCTCGAGAGCACTTGAAAGGTTTATCGGGATAGAAATCAGAGCTCAGCCAATGGGTAGAGGTCTAGACGCTAAGCATATATACGAAGGCTGTCCAAAAAGTATCCAGCCATGGAATATGCTAATCAGAGGCGTTTATGGCTGAATTTTTCCGGACAGCCCACAGATACATAGGCACTGACTTGCAAAGACCTGGCTTTATTTCCACATACATTTGTATGACCTTATCAGGACCCTGTTATTGCCTCTTCTGAGAGCAAAAATAAATAGAGAACTCACAGAGTGGCTACGATAAACGTTGTCTTTTTCATTCTGAGATGATTTTTCTTTCACTTCCTTTCTTCCTGCTTTTGTTCAGCTTTCTCATCTTTGAACCCTGTTCGGCCAACAGCCCATCACGGTTCGTGGGAATTTTCCATGGCTTCCAGCCCCCCCACCTCCCTCGCATCCCTGCCCCCCACCCCCACCCCACCCCCGTCAGGGAAAGGGCAGCCTGTATTTTCACAGGTGAGGTCAAGGCTTTGTCTGCACACACCCTGGCGGCCCTGGCTCCGAGTAAAGCCTGAGCACTTGAATGTGTGTGGATAAGTTCTTTCAGACAGGACCATGGTCTGTCCTCATGGATAAAAGAAAAAGTATAGAAATGGCATTAAAAATAATTATATAGTGAGAATTAAAATGTAACAGTGTCCGGAGTTTTAACATACAAGACAGTGAGAAATTTTTCTCATTATTTTCTTGCAGCCATGACTTGAAGGCTATGAGAAAACAGTGAGAAGGACTGAAACAGAATTTTTAAAAATCAGAATAACAAACTTATTATCGTGAATATAAAAACTTTATTTTTACTTATTATTACAAATATAATATCCTATGTTGTTGACCTGCCACGAATTGAATTGATTTTATACCATCAGGGTTTGATTCTGGTTTTTTAAAAAATATAATGCAAAGTAATATGAAATAAGGTAAAGAGTTTATTTCATGGTCTCTGAGGCAGCTACCACAGTGGTTTATCAAAATTATAGTAGGAAATAACTGATTCTTAGAAATTTTTCTCCCTGGTTCAGCATTAAATGTAGAATAGCACTGTTCTAGAATAGATGAGGAACTTGGACCTTTCAAAGAATCAGGGCATTTTAACTTTCTTTGAGAGAATTTGTGCATTAAATTTGCAGTATTAGTAGAAGCACATTGGCTTAGTGAGTTTTTAAATACCCATCGGTATGTATCCTTTGTCCCAAATTGATCTCCCATTTGTCTTTCGGGATTTTCATTTTTAATTTGTTTTTCTGTCTGCATAGGGGACACCTGTATTTGTGCATGCTGGTCCCTTTGCTAACATCGCCCATGGCAACTCTTCAGTATTGGCTGATAAAATCGCCCTGAAATTGGTTGGTGAAGAAGGATTTGTAGGTAAGTCATTTCTTTTTTAATTTAATTGTTGTAGAATATTGAAGAAATTGGAAGATGATGACTGGAATAGAGGGATAGCCACACTGACTTGAGATGCATTCTTTTAACCCTCTTTTCATAGATGGTCTTAGTATTGGAAAAGCCCTGTGGTCTGGGGTACACTAGTTAAATGATACTGTGGTTGAACCATAGGTTCTGGTGTCAAGTACATAATGGGTTTGAATATCAGCTCCGATACTTGCTGGCTGAGTGACCCTGAACACATTTGAATGACCTCTGAGCTTCAATTTCTTCATCTGTAAAATGGTGATCACAATATTGTATCCAACTTTATAGGGTTATTGTGAAAACTACCTGAGATTATTCATTCAACAACTGTGAGTTGAGAACCTGCCATATACAAGGCATGAAACTCAGAGCTGGGGACTCACTGGTGAACAAAAGAGACCTAGCTCCTGTCCTCTTGGAGTGTACTATTGGGGTCTATTACTTAACAGGGGAAAGTGCTCAATGTTAGCCATTATTAGCAGTAATAGTACCACTAATGACTTGAAACAAAGTCCGTTTGCCATTCCTCGAATCTGAGTGTGTTTTTGTGACCTAATTGAGAAGTAGGGGACAGCCAATGAACTTGAAGTTTTCATTGGTAGGACTTCAGACTTTCTGCTACTGTTAAGCTCTCCTTTGTGTTACTTATTTCCCTTTGGCTTTTGTTTGATATTCCAATCAGAAAGAGGGGGCACCTGCCAGAGAGTTTGTGTGGTCAGTGCCAGCCCCAATCCCACCCATGATACTAAGGCTGTGAGAAAACTAAAGACAAATGAATAGGGTTCATGGAATAACACCTTCCTTTGGCCCTTGAGGGATGACACTGGCAGATTTTCACAGGCCGACAGGTCATTTCCATTCACACCCACGTGACTGCCTACAGTCATCG
Organism: Lyroderma lyra; assembly: GCA_004026885.1. NCBI lineage: Eukaryota > Metazoa > Chordata > Mammalia > Chiroptera > Megadermatidae > Lyroderma > Lyroderma lyra. The sequence continues at coordinate 61,839 of PVJL010003415.1, read as the reverse complement.
TGTCCAGCAGTTGCTTCTTTCACACCAATCATCAGCCTGTGTCAAACTCACACTTGAGTGATGTTCTTAGAAAGGATTCTGCCGGACCAAAGAACTTCGCTCTGCACTTTGCTCTTCAGCCATTCTGGGCTGTTGAGCTGCTTTAAGAATTCCTTCTAGACACACTGCATCAGGATCAAATGAGGATTTATGTAGTTCATTTCTCAAAGGTCTGTATTATACAGCTCTCATGTGCTTTGCTGCTTTGGTACCAAGTCCGCTATGAGAGTGGGAAGCCATGCTGTCTAAATGGATTTGCTCAATTGATCACAACATTGTTGTGGAGCTAATGGATAGGGAGGCTGGGCAGAGGCAGGCCCTGAAAAGCTGGGTGCTTATGTGAAGTCGTGGTTCTAATGCATTCACTCCACAAATGAACGAGCTTCTAAAAGAAAGCACTCTATTTTATGCTGACAGAGCTTGCTGCCTCTGTACCAGTCCTTACTCTGTCGGTGCGTATTTATAGAATATGTGTTAGTGTGGCAAAGCATCTTTCTAAAGGTATACACTGATGAGGTATGTGACACATGCCAGCTCTCATGTGAACTTGGACAAGTCATCAGCCTCTCTGGGCATGTCCCTGTAGACCTTGTCATCGGAAAAAATGAGAAGTTGGATGGTGGGGAAGGAATTGGATGTGACTGGGTAGCCACTGGACCCAGAAGAGAATGCAGAGGTATCAGAACCCTAACTGACCTGACCTGAAGCATGTTACTTAACTTCTCAAGGGCTCGGTTTTGTCTTTTGATAAAAGGAAAATACCTATGTGCAGTATTTGAATGAGTAGTATCAAACCATAGAGAACGACGCAAGTGCCAGCGATGGTGCTAATTATTTCTGTAATCTCTGCTAGTCTGAGGGCCTGAAAGCGAGGGAGAATTCAGTGACCATGAAACCTGTCCCCTGCCAGATGGTGAGAACTAGTGACAGTGTCAGAGTATCTGACTAAACTCCTTGGAGTTGTGTAACTTGAGGCAAGTTAACTCTTTTATGCCTCGGTTTCCGTATCTGTAAAATGGGGCTTCAGAAAGGGCTTGCTTCCTACAGTGGTGGAAAGAGAACTCACGCTGGGTGGTGAACACGTGATGCAACAAGTAGACGATGCACTGCGGAATTGTACACCTGGAACCGATGTGATTCTTGCTAAACAATGTCACCCCAGTACGTCTAACAATAGAAACATATTAAAAAATAAATACATAAAAGGGCTTCCTACGTCTGAAGTGAGAATTAAGTGGGACCATGCGTGTCGAGGCCTGGCACAGTACCTACCACGTGCTGAGACATGGTGATTCTGAGCCATTCCTCATTATTAGTCCCCGCATTGCTGTTACATGACTGATGAAGGTTAAACATCCTTTTTTTAATTTAATTTTTTAGATAATGATTTTATTTTTAAATGTGGCCAGATATGCATAGCATAAACTTTACCATCTTATTAAGTATGCCCCAGAAGTACGTTGACTGTTCACAGGTCAGTGCATTGACATTGCTGGGCGACGGTCACTACCATCCATCTCCCAGAACTCTTCATTAGTAATACCCTGTGCCCATTAAACAGCAGCTCCCATTCTGCAGTCCCAGTCCCCGGCAATGACCTTCCCACTTTCTGTCTCCGAGTCTGACTCTTCTAGATACCTCATATTAGTATCCGTCCTTTTGTTTCACTTAGCACGTCCTCCAAGTTCACCCGTGTTGTAGAATGTGTTCATGTTTCCTTACTTGTTCAGGTTCAGTAATACTCCACCTGTGAATAACACTATTATGAACCTGAGCATACAAATAACTTAATTTCTTCTTATTTTATTTTTAACGTGTAAAGATCATGCCCAAATACGTGTAAAGATCATTCCTCCAATACTTGTAGACCGCGGAACTCGAGCCCTCCGCGGACCGCTCAGGAGGGTGGTGTAGCGATGCCCCGGCCCTCCTGGAAGCAGCCAGAGGGTTGAGCAGCGCGGACGGGGTCCGGTCAGGAAAGGGCGCGCGTTTCCTCGTCGGCAGGTCGAGCCTGGGGCCGCTTCATTCCCTCAACCTGGATGAAATTTATGGCACATTCCTCTCACTCCCAGTCAATATCTGGTTCCTCTAAAATACTTGGTAAAACCTTCCTCTGGTCACTGTCGGTCAATAAGTGTAGCCTCGTTTTAATAAAGAATGTGTGTGTCCAGTTGTCCATAAAAATCAAACTTTGAAGTTCATTCATAATCAGGCTTCTCCTCTCCCCCGTGTTGGCCTGCCTCTAGCCCACACTGGGAAGGAGAAGGTCCGCCCTGGCCTTGCATGTAGGCCACCCCGGCCCCTCCAGGGTTGAGGCTTTGGCATTCGGTGGTACCCATCCCCTCTTCCAGGCAAGGCCCCACGCTCTTGGCAGACGCCCTCTTTCATACAACACGGTTGCTTCCAGCCCTGGGCTCCCGGGACCGCACACCTCCAGCCTCCGACCTGCCTGCGGTGGGAGTGCCACCGGGCCCCTCGCACAGCCCCTCTGTTCTGCTGCCCAGGGCTGTGAGCCTGCAGACTTCTCCTTGTACCCCAGTCCACCACTGTGTCCCCCTACAGCAGGGACACCGCAGAGCCTCTCCAGTCACTCCTCTAAGCCTCACTACCTGGAGGAAAGGGGGGATAAGCTCCGCATTCTTCCTCCGGGAGGCGGGAAGGGGGATTCGACACTCTGACGATTCTCCTTGAAGAAATCTGTTCCCGGCATCTAACCTTATCAGCCCTCTTGAAACTCCAGGTGGCTGGCTACTGGGCGAAGGGACGCAAAATCTACTTTCACACCATCTCTTTGCTAGTGCTGCTAGGTCTATCATCATCCCTTGCCATGTGAGCAGTTGACACCACTTTGGGTCCTCAAACAAAAGTGAAACCCCAAGAGCCCCACTTTAACATCCTCTACAGAAGTTCAGTGCTGTGGGGTAGGCTTATCTGAAGCCTGAAGAAAAGTTATCATTTATGGGACACTGTCTCCTTAAGATAGAAAAAAGATCGATAATTGGAGTTACATTAAAAAATAAATTCTATCCACTACAAGATACAAGATTAAAAAGCAAGGGATAGATTGGAAGAAAACATTTGCAACCATAAAAGACAAATGAATAGCATTCAGAATATATAAACAAGGGGTTCCCTGGTGGTGCAGTGGCTAGACTTCGGCCCTCTCAACGCCGCGGCCTGGGTTCGATTCCCAGCCAGGGAGCTAGCCCCTCCCCTCAAAAAAAAAAAAAAAAAAAAAAAAAAAAAAAAGAATATATAAATCATCAAGTGCTACAAATTGAATGGGAATATGGGCGAGGGATTTGAAAAGGAAGGTCACAGAAAAGAGAACCATCCAACCGAATTTCTGGGCAAAACTGAAAAAGAGCAAATGATCCAGCAATTGCAGTGCTCTGTAGTACCCGGAAAGGAAATAATTGAAAATATATTGAAGTCTTTGAAATGGTTTACTGCGGTATGTTCTTGTTGAGCTTCTCCCGTCTGTCGTGCAGGATGTGGTAGAAGCTGGGAATCAAAGACGGTTCAGACACATTTCTCAGCCTGCAATAATTTATAACACGGTGGGGTGGGAGAGGCAAGCCTGTCGGCGGAATCTGGGCGGTGCGTAGAATGTGTCTATGAGACGAAGTGTCATATTGATTAACTGAGAACCTTAAACGATGATGGCATCTCGTAGATAGATTCACTCCATACTTCTGGTTTAATCTAGTTTTTTGTTCTATCCCCACCCACGTAAGGAAGGAATTACTTTGTCTCCTCTGCAATAATTATTCCAAGATAATGGATGCAATATTCCATTTAGACTGAAAACAGAGTAACGTTTATTCAGTTAATTGCAGAAATTCGTCAGGCTAGAGAAAAGCCTTTGTGAGAATTTGAGAGAAAGTGCTGTGGTCACTGTGCCTCCTGCTTCTCCTCCGCCTCTAGTCGGCAGTCCTCAGGGAAGTCCGCTCCACGCCATTTACTGCTGTAAAGGCAAAACATGTCCTTGGCATCAAACCACAGCCATGTGTTCTTTTTAAAGAAGAAAAGAAAGAAGGAAAAGAAGATCAACTGCATTGAGTTACTAGGTTTTTAAAACATACTTCACATTTGAACTATGTGTAGGGGTTGCAAACTTATACTGGAGCCTTGGTTTTTAAAATTTCTTTCCTGGTCCCTGGATTTGGTTCTGATTCCAGTTGTGCGTGACTACGTCACCTTCGCTCTGGAATGCAGCCTACACGTGGACATCTTTATAGCCGGGGTCTCTTAACTGAGGGTCACAGCTACCACCTCCCAGAGTTAAATGCAGAATTAATATGAGTATACACATATATACTTTAAAAAAACAAAACAGAAAAGCTCCACAATTCTCATTAGATTCGTACAAGGAATTCATGACTCCAAAAACATAGAGAGCCGGGATCTCCATCTCATGGAGAAATGGATGCCATGTGTTTTTTCACCTTACTCTTCACTGTCACCTATGTGACGCTATGCTGCCTTTTGATTTTTTATCACATTTGACGTGGAGCATCCACGTGCAATGTGCGTGTGATTGAGTCTTCTCCTTGCTACCCAGAAAATGACACAGACCCAGCTTGGGTTCCCCCAGTTGCCGGGGTCCATGAGTGTAAGCAGACGATGTGGCAGAAGAGAAAGTTTGGACCAGTGCCCACTCAAATCCAGCAGCGGTCTAGGCCTCCAACATTTCAGGATTCGGATTGAAGATCAGAATTAAAGATTCCAAGACGTGAACTGAGCGGGATTGAGGAACGAAGCCCATTTGATTGTAAATGCTCCCATTCTCTGAGCTATTCCCGAGCTCCAGACCTGGTCGGAGACTTTCTCTCACTTAATCCTGAAGCAGGTCTGTGGACTGGGTGTTATCATCCCCATTTTACAGGTGATGCAACTGAGCTCAGCCAGACAAGAACACGCAGCCACTAAGTGGCAGGGGACGCACCCTCAGGGTTGCTGTCACCAAAGGCTGTGCAGGTGATCGGCGGCTCTGCCACCTGCCGTGGTCTCCTCGTCTCTCTGTCTGGTTACTGTCCACCCGCACTAAACACTTGTTTCCGGTGGCCTGTCTACAATCGTACCGATGTAATTATGTTGTGCCGATACACGGTGATGGATGCTGCCAGGGGAATGCTTTTGTTTCTTTTTCCTTCTTCCTACTTTAGAAGATCTTTTTCCTTCCTGTATTGCCAATTAAAGGTGATCTTGCTGAGTCACACGCTGCCTGCTGCCTGCTCACTGCCCCCCTCACCCCACGGGCCTTTGCAAACAGCTTTAAATCTTTCTCCTTAGGCGTCAGGACACTGCTGGTGGCTCTCTACCCAGCGACTGGCTTGCCCTGTGTTTCCATTTTTATTGCTATGAAATTTTAAATGTCCCTTCATTTTGATAGAAGAGAACCAAACCAAACCAAACCTTGCTATAATTTCAACTACGCTTTAAAAAAAAATCTAGTGTCAAGTGATCGTCCGGCTTCCTAAGCTTACGTTCTCCCGGACCTCGCTCTTTGCATTGTTTAGGGACACTGGTCTCGGCCTCGCGTCTCATTTTGTGTTATGGCATTATATACTTCCAGTTTTCTTCTCTACCGATTGTATTCGTCATTGAATCAAGGGTGAGCCGTGCAGGATCATTGGAGACCCTGGCCGAAGACCCTGGGCTCACCTTCAGGAAACTATTCGCCAGTAGTGCTGCTTAACCCCCACGTTCTAGAAAGCCCAGTTAGGGAAGGTTGGGTTTCACTGTCCCAGGAGTTCCGATTTCTCTTCCGTAGCTTGGTGCCTAATCTCACTCTCCCCTCACTGTCTGTGCTGGCCTTTCTTCCACCTCACCTTTCTCTTCTTGTGCTTGTGGAGGAGAAAGGAGCCCCCTCTTCTTTAATCAGCTGGTCTTCTGCCCTCGCCCCTTCACCACCACCCCCCCCCCAAATAGGTGAAATATTCTGGGTATACAGTATTCGGGAAAGTGTTCAGATTGGTATAATAAACACCCATGTTCCCACCGCTCAGCTGTGTCAAAAGCATCATGCATTGCTGGGAGCTTTAGTTTTTTGTTTTTATTTTTTGTCTTTGTTTCTTAACAAAACACTGAAGACATGGTTAAGGTCCCCATGGACTCCTCCCTGATCAAATTTCCTTTTCTGCTTCTCTAGAAGCCACCATCCTGATTCTGGGGGGAGATGATCATTTCTGGGCATTCTTTTATACTTTTATCACAAATGTATCTATCTACTAAAAAACTGCAACAGATTCTCAAGCTTTCCCAATCGAGACACACCCAGCATCTCCACGGTGTTTTGCAGCACCCAGGCCAAAAGAAACACCTAACACTTTCATTCAGATAGGTCCACACAGCTTAGTGCAGTGGTTCTCAACCTTCCTCATGCCGCAACCCCTTAATACGGTTCCAAGGGGTCGCGACCCACAGGTTGAGAACCGCTGGTTTCATGGATGTTTCTGTCCCAACAACTTAGTAGCCGTCTGAAAAAAAAAATGCATATAAACTGAAAGGAAAAATGATATTCCATTCTTAAATAGCCCCCGTAACTTATAATGAAGCATGTGTGTGTGTCCTTGTTGGGCACTGCACAACTCCTCGGAATCCAGAATCACTCAGCTCAACGCTTCGAGCCTCACTCCTGTTCTGCGTTGGTTTTCGTGCAGTTCGAGCTTTTACTGCAGCAACCACCGACGATGTAGCTTCGCACCCACGAGGGCTGTCCGGAAACACATCCAGCCATCAGTGCCTCTAGTTTTCATATTACGTGGCTGGATACTTTCTGGACAGCCCTTGTACTTGATGTCACTGAAGAGCATGCATAGTAACAACGTTGAAAGGGTAAACTGCCTCAAACTAGTGGAGCTTGCAGTATCCTCCAGATGTCAAGAATTGCCAATTTCTCTCCAAAACTAAAACATCCCTGGCTCCTCGGAGCTCACTCCAGTGCCTCAGGGCACCACAGCACATAATTTGGGAACCACAGATACGCAGCACGTTTTTATAGCATTTTTAGTATGTTTTAACCTTTTACGTCCTAATAAATGTGACTGTCTGCATCGTGTTATAGCAGGGGTCAGCAGACTTTTTCTGAAACGGGCAAGATACTAAATATTTTCAGCTTTGTGAGTCGGCGCGTCTTTGTGCAAAAATTCCACAGCGAAAGCATAGATAAAGCAAGGATCAGACATAACGACTGAGGGAGGCTGTGTTCCAGAAGATTTTGAATTTCATATAGTTTTCACATGTGATGAAATGTTCTGATTTGTTTTTGAATGTTAAAAAATGTAAAACAAAACAGTTGAAATCTACAGGCCATAGTTGGCCAACGCCTACTCTGTAACTTTCTGGTTTTGTTCAGTGTTACTCACAGTTCTACATTTATCCAAGTAACTGGGATCCGAGAAGCCTCGTTTTACCTGCTGTGTGACTTCCTTGGCATGAGTACAGCACATGTGTTTGTGCATTCTTCGTGCAAGGACATTTAGATTCCTTCCAGAGTTCTGGTTTGTATAGATAATGCCACTGGAGGGAACATGCTTGTTTATGTCTCTTGAGAACATGTGCTAAAGGTTTTCGGGGGGCTATACCGAGGATGGAGGTTTGCGGGGATATAAATATGCTCAGAATCAACTTAATAGGTAAAACCAAATTGTTGTTCTAAGTACCAGCTTACATTACCACCACTTATTTATGAGATTTCTGATGCCTCTGTGTTCTTCCCCACATTTGTGTTGCTGTACTTTGTCTTTGCCAATCCGTTGGTAGTGAAATAGTTATTTCATTATAGTTGTGGGTACATGTACAGACGTCTGAGAGCCTGTGTTCTCCTGGGTCGTTTATCATTTTCTTACAAATTTATACCTGTTCTTCATGTATTCTAAATAGAAATACGTTGCCCATGTGTTACAAATATTTCTTCTACGTGTGGCTTATCTTTTAAATGTGTTCATTGTACCTTTTCTTCTTCCATCCCTTTTTCACCCTGATTTCTGCTTTTGGAGTCGTAAAAATCATCTATGTTGGCTAGGAAAACGTTGGCTCGTACATTGAGGCCTTTACTTACCCCAGAAATTATGCTTGGAGCGTCCCTTTTCCTTCATTCACATGATTTGTGAAGTGTTTCTTCCTCGTGGATCCTTTCAGTGGTGGTTGTCGGCCCCAGCCCTAAAAACGGGAGCCAAGAAGCCCAGTAAATTGAAATCTTTCAGGAGCTCTGCTCCCCTCACCCTGTGCCCCAAAGTGTTCAAGGCCAGTGCTGGCCATGGTCAGCCATTACTGCTGGGACCTGCATCTGGGACTGCTCTTAAATCCATTCCCTGTGGCACTCTGAGGTCACCCTCTTCTCTGCCTCCCTGAGAAAGGGGAGCCGAAAAGACGGTTTCTTCAACTCTGCGCCTCAGCTGCAGGGATTAGGGCCCTTGTTCTAGAAGGGGTTCCAAGCGTCGAGTCTCCCAACACTCTTCTGTTGATGCTTAGCGTTGCCCAGCAGTGTTCTATTCTTACTGCTGTGTGGTTCAGTTCTGAGCGTTCGTCGTTAAGGATGCCTTGGAACTTCGAAAAGAAAGGTCAAATTTGTGGTCAAATTCTACATTGGTCTATTTTCTAGTTGCACAAGATACTTTGAATCAAATTCCTTTACTTTCAGTTTAGCTGTTGGATTACTGTTTGTGTTGCTAGTATGTTCATTAAGTATGAGTTGATCCAAAAAATGTTTTCCAGGTAAAGAAGAAAGAAACTTGACTAGACAAGGTAACAGGAAATGAAGGCCGTTCTGATCAGCAGGGAAGGAATACGTGATGAGAGCAGTTTTCTAGAATTGATTTTCAGAAAAAATACAAAACAGATGAATATTGATTATAATAGTTTTCATCCCTATGTTTCAGTAAAGTAGCCTTTTAATGAGAAGCATAATTTCTATTTGCTTATCTTTATGGTGGCTTTGGGATTGGAAATTATTAGAAGTCACAGCCCCTCCTTCACCCCATTTTTCAGCCTCCCTGCTAGACGTGCCCCCCACCTTGAATTTTGTGTTTTGATGCTGTTCAGGGTTTTTTTAGTTATTGCTGCTAACTTAACAGATATCCTTTTGTATATATCAAAAATTTCATAAAATGTTAAAAACTTAGGGACAGGATTTCTTAAATGAAAGACACCAGATTTTATCAATACAACCTAATCTTTCAAAGCTTCAGTGGACTTAAGTTAGAGTAATATTGAGTTAGACTAAATTGTTTTGGTTCGTTTGCATATCAATATGGTTTATTGGTCATTTCCTGCTGTAATACACTGAAAATCATTGTAATGGAGATTATTTTCTTCAAAGCAGTTAAGCATATTAGATTGCAGGCTCCAGCCACCTGCATTTGAGTTGCCTTCAGCCGTATGCTGGCTGTGACTGTGGGTCCCTCACTTAACTTACCTCAAGGCTTGTGCAGAGGGTGCCACCTCCTGTATCCACCTGAAGGTGCTGAGGATCTTTACTTTTTTTTTTTTTTAATGATTTCATTTATATTTGGAACCTAAAGAACAAAATACATGAACAAACAAAATCGAAAGAGACTCATAGGTACAGAGAATAAACTGATGGTTCCCAGATGGGAGAGAGATTGGATGGCTAGTGAAAAAGGTGAAGAGATTTAAAAATAATAATAATAAAACTATCAGTAAGCCAAGGCCCTTCCCCCATTTCTTCAAAAAAAGCTTAATTTCTCGGATCTTTACTTTTAAGGTTAACCTTTGCAAGTACTAATCCAGTCTTTGAAGCGAAGAGTATCTCAGTGACTGAGTACATTTGGTGAAGTGAAACTCAGACAGCAATTAGAGTTCTGATGCTGGGAAACGCTACTGCTATGTGCCTCCTCACACAAGGACCGGTATCCATAGAGGGTCTCTGAGAGATCCGAGCTGACCTGATTACTTCCAGCAGCCTCCTTTGGCTTAGAGGAATCCTTCTAGAAAACCTTGTTTAAGATGCTTTGAAGTCCACATTGTTAGAAGTCTCCTGTTAAAAATTACAGAACCTAGGTGCACTTTTGCAGGAAGTCAGTGAATTCTCTGAATCACTTCATTTGTTCCATATTAATAGGTCTATTTAGAGGGGAAGAAAAATTTCCAAATCGTTTTATAAAACGGACAAAACATAAAACTCAAACCCAACTAAGAGGCAACAAGAAAACTCTGGGCCAAATGCACTTAAAATGATTATAATCTATTTCTTTATATTATCAAACATAACAAATATTGCCTATTCAAAGGGTAGCTCCATGAACAGGTGAGACTTATTCTAGAAATACAAGGATAAGTCAAGACTGCAGAACCTACCCATAAAATACTCCATTTGAATGGACTGAGGGAAAAAACATTTATATCATTTTTGCCAGGAGTGTAGACAAGTTGTTTGGTAAAATTAAAAATCCACTCATGATTTAAAACTCTTAATAAAATAGAAATGAGCAAGAGTGCAGAAACCAAACAAACAAATAGACAAACAAATAAATAAATGAAATGCTTTGTAATTCCCAGGAAGAAAGCCAGAGACACTGGCTTCCAGCAAATTCACAGGTGCGTGGTGGTGCAGTGCCCTCTCTCCCCACGCCTTGCACTACTCTGGAATGCAAGGAGTAGACGGGGCTTAAACGTGACAAGTGTTGAGAAACAATGCAGAGAATCTTTGCAGTGGCACCAAACATTAAAATTAAAAACATATGGTCTTCAATTCAGCTGGCGTATTTTAATATCTTAAATATACTCTTGGTGCCAAAAGGGATGCGAACCAAAACGTTAGGGAATTTGGCTCCTTATTTGGGAAAGACCATCACTGCCAAGGGGAGGAAGACAGGAGGCAAATCTTTTTGTAATTTGAAAAAATAGAGTGTCCACGTCAGTGAGTATGTGCTACTTTTAGTCAAACGTCTATAGAGTCCATAGATCCAGCTGATGTAGCATCTAGTGTATTTGCTTTCATGAAAGTACTAATAAATAATGTAGACCTTAATTGGGCGGCTTTTATAAATGTATTTGCTTTGCTTACATTTACAATCTGCCTTCTCAAGTCAGAATATCATCTAAAGAGCCCAAATCAAGGACTTCCATTAAAAAAAACACCTAAACTATGAGTTCCCTGGTGGTGTAGTGGCTAGGCTTCGGCGCTGTCAATGCTGCGGCCTGGGTTTGATTCCCAGCCAGGGAACCACCCACATCAAAACAAAAACAAACAAACAAAAACCTAAACTAAACTAACTCACATTATAACGTAACCCTTAAATTCCAACCAATTCTCATGAGGGGATCTCAGGACCGACAGCGGATGTCTGTGTGCTGTGTCCTAATATGTTTACCGTGCCACATGCATTGTGTGGGAAAAAAAATAGGAACCAAGCTTTTAATGTGAAAGTCTTATTTTCTTACTGATGAAATAACAGGAAAAATGTCTTAGAGTCTACAAAAACAGTGTGGTATTGGATTGTGTCTTCTCTAACCTGCCCTTTCTGTTTAACGTTAGGTCTCCAAGACTTTATCCAAGTAGCTGTATCTAGCAAGTATGAACACAGCACCATTTATTTATCTATTTTCTCATCGGCAGATAGTAGGTTGTTTCTAGTCATTGCGTTATGAACTATAAATGCTCTGATGAGTGACCAGTCTTGCACGCATCTCCCAGTAAGCTTTTGCCCAAGTTTCACCTAAAAAAAATTTAAATATGTTGGTTGGTTGCCTCCTGCATATGCATAACACAACAATTTCAAAAATAAGGGAAGTTCCCTGATGGTGTAGTGGCTTAAGGCTTCGGCGTTGACGCTTCAGCGCTGCGGCCTGGGTTCAATTCCCAGTCAGGGAACTACCCACATACCAAAAAGCAAAAATAAATAAATAAATAAATAAAAATAAATAAATAACATCTCTTCATTAAAGTCATACTCTCACCATTATAGAAAATCTTAAGAAAAAAATTTCACATCATCTCTAATGTCTCCATACAAAGATAATTCAAATTTGGGTCTAATACTTCCATACTTCCGTGTGGGTTGCTTTTGTAAAGGGCAGTAGGAATCCTTTGGGGATGAGTTACTTACTCTGATCTTTAGCATTTTTGTGGACTGACTGAACCTCAGTTTTCTGAAAAGAGCCCCCATCTCCCTAAGTGTTGCGCCCCCTTCGACTCCCCACCTCCCCATGCCCCCACTGTCCCGTGGCCTTCACTGTGGCTTATGTAGGCTTTCCCTGTGCGCCACACTCCGCACCGATCGCTACTTCTTTTGCTTTCTTTTGTTTTTCTTTTGTTTTTCTTTGTTTTGTTTTGTTTTTGTTTTTGTTTTTGGTAGTTTCCTGGCTAGGAAACGAAGATCGCTACTTCTTTCACGAGTTTGTGCTCTCTAGTGCTCTGAGGGTCACTTCTTGACTCTTTCGTTTGACAGGGCTTTGTCCCTCGCTGCCTCGGAGCCCGTTGTGGACTGCAGCCTCCCCCAGCTCTCCTGTCCTCCCCGCAGCTGCCCAGTCCCCTGCTGCAGGGCCACCCTCCTGGGCTCATCCTCAAGCCCTTTCTCTTGTCTGTCTACACGCGCGCCCCCTGACTTAACTGACCATCTCCATCCTTCTGGAACCTTTGGCCAGGACTTTTCCTTGACCACTAGGCTCCTATATCCAGGTGCCTCCTTAAAATTCCTAAGCTATCATTTTGATTCCCTTTCCTCAGGTCCCAGACCTTGTCCCATCTCAGGTAACGACACTGTCATTCTTCTGGGTGCTTCTGCCAAAAGCCTTGAAGTCATTCTTGCCTCCTCTTTTTCATCCACACCCCACACCCAGTCCCCTCAGAACAGATGTGACCCAGCCCCTCCTGTCACATGGCTGCCCCACCTGGTCTGAGTCCCCACCCTGTCTGCCTGGGCTTTGTAACACTCACCCCTCAACCCACCATGACCACAGAGGCTGTTTCCATAATGCCACCAGAGAGGTCCTTTTGAAGCTCAGACCCTCCCGTGTTCTGTACTTTTCAGGATAGACCCCCACCCCGACCCATCTCGCCTCCCCCCGCCCAGCCTTTCCCTTGGTTTGGAGACACCAGGCCTCCTTCTACACGCGGGCCTGCTGCTGCCCTCTCTCTCAGGGCTCACTCATCTCCGCGTGGTTCGCTCCCTGCTCTCACGTCTCTGCTGACATGCCAGGGGGGCCCCCTGAGTGCGCCCTTCCTGTGAGAGTGCCCATCCCGTGTGCCGCTCCCTCTACCAGACACGGCTGGGTTTGCTGGAGCACAGGGACTTCCGTCTTTTATGTTCACTGCTGTATCCCAGCTTCTGATTAATTTCTAATAAACATCTCTCCAATTCAAACAGCTCCATGGAGATAGGGAGCAGTGCACCTCAGAAGCGTAAGAATCATCCCCTTGGTTTGATAACAGTTCACATCCTGGTTCTGTTTCTTCTCAGCTCTGTGTCTTGGAACAAGTTATGTAGCCCAGTGTGTCCTGAAATGTCACACACCCCATGCCCTCTTTTTAGAGCAAACTCTTGACTATCCCGAAGTAAAATTCAGGGACTGTAACTTCCTACATGTAATTTCAGAAAACAATGTAATGTGTTAGTTGTGATGAAAGGTATTTTGTGATAACACCGTATGTATTTTGATACGTATTAATTAGAAGAAATACTTCGACTACACTAGAGGAGTTCCTAGTGATCCAGTGCCTGTGCGTACACGGGATTTAGTGTGGGGGCAGCCACGAAGGCAGGATTAGGTGTTGGCAGCTCAGATGTCACAAGCGGAGATTGGCATTGATGATGGGATTTTCTGAAGAAGTGAACAACCCTTAGCAGAATTCCAAAGCAAACAAGGGTGACCCCTCCCTGCGTGTGCACTCTGGTTCACATTCCTTAAAAGTCCAGTACATATCAATAGCTTGAAAAAAATATTTTGCGATTTTATGTAAAACAGATTGAGGGGGTTCTAGATTCATATAATCATAAACAGATTTTCCGGCTACGAGAGTGTCTGAAGGGAAAATCGTGTGGCAGGGGACAAATCTTTGTGGAGCTATACCACGCACTGCAGATGTCCAGCTTCCTGGCCCCACCCACCAAACGCCCACAGCTCCTCCCAATCACTGACAGACTGGACATCCCCTCAGGGTGGTACCCTCTCCCCTGGGAGGTGACAACCTTGCCACCCCCAGTATCTTACCTATAAATAGATAATAACTAGACCTAACACTTAAGGCAACCTGACAGAAATGATGCATGTTAAGCACATTGAGGCAGTTCCTGGATGTCAGTACCATAGTAACCCCCACCTTACAGGTGAGGAAAGCAAGCATGTGAATCAGTAGTTGCCTGAAGGGAAACAGGGATTTTTCACCTAAGTCCCTGGCGCCGGGCCTTGCTCTTTCTGCTGTGCTTTACCCCTTCCGAAATGTTTGCTTTCTTTATGTTTCATCAACCCCTTGCCCTGTGTACAGCACAAAAGGGGCACCAAATAAATTTTTTTTTAACGAACTATTAATACACATTAGTTTACTGGACAGTTTATCTACTGGCAAATGTGTCTGAATTTCCACTAAGCTTTTTATGGTAACTATAGACATACGAAGAAGTCGGACCATTAATTTTGCAAACTCACCCTAGAAATAGTGCTACACACCTCACTGCTGAATATCACTACGGCCGCCTTCAAAGTACTCCCCAAGGGTACATAGTGAGGTATGTAGCACTTTTCCCAGGATGCATTCACGAACTTAATTGTCCAAACTCATATTTGCCCAGTGGTTAGTTGAGGCTATAATTAAACTCATTAATTAAAAGAGTAATTCAGTACAAAGAGTAAAAAAACATTTTGAAAAAAATTGAAGAGAAGTTTTGAACTTTAGGAGTCAAAGTCTCTGTTAACCTGACCTTGACTGTTTGCATTTAGAAAATGCAGATTTATTTTCAATGAGTTATCCAGCCCATCCCTACTTATGATTTATACATATGTTATAAATATGAGTGTGCTCATAACGTAGTTCTGCTTACCATCATAAAATGTGGAGTTAAACTAGGACCCTTGTCAAAACATTGTCCTGCAGAGATTAGTGCTATGAAAGTGAACATAAAATGATTTTAAAATGTGACCCAGCGGTTAAACTCAAGTCTTAAAATTCCTACACTGCAAAAATATCCATTGCACGATGACTTTTAAATTTACATTATATGACACTATTTAACCCCACCCATGTTGGCTGAGAACCTTCAGCCTGAAAAGAGTCCAACGACCCTAACCTAATACAGTAGACTCTCCATTAACCAGCACTAAAGCAATCGATATGCTTCAGGCTTTTCGCCAGTTGCTTGAGTTCCAGTTAACAGTCTACTGTGTATAAACTGTAATTTAGAAAATTGCAATTATATGAGGTTGTTTTTAAGCTTTTAGCAATGTTTTTGTAATTGCACTATTGTATGGCTGTTCTCATATAAAGAAAACGTGGTGGAAGTTTGACCAAGGACTGTTAGGAAGCTGGTCGTTGCTAAAGGGATAGTGTATCCTTTTGTGGACCTCTTCACTTCTTTTGGGAGGCAGGGAAAGAGACATTGATCATTAGTGCTTTCTGAAAGTCTCAACCTCCTACCAGCTTCAACCATAAACGTTGTTTTGGCCATTAATGCTTTGATACAAATACTATCATTAAAAAAAAAGAAAACTACCTAAGGGTAAAGAATTATGTAAATTACTGCTTGCTTGGGTATCCAGTTCAAAATAAAGCAGAGTAAAGCAGCAACTACAGGGATGCAAGAGGTAGCTCAATGGAATGATAAAGAAAGACCACTTGCAACAGAAGAATTTAAATATAATTGTAAACTAACCACTAGGCTGTCCACCCGAGAGTCATATAAAATAACATGGAATATCAAAATAAATAAAGTGTTAAATAAGCCAATAAGTAATAGAATTGTAAAATAGAAACTAACAATCAGCCTCATATTAACTAGGGAAGTCCTTAATTAAAGGCATGCTGAAGGATTCAGGAATATAAGAAGTATGCTTACAATCATTACTATGGTCATTATTATGGAATTCCTAGCCAATGTCATAAAATAAGAACAATAACGAAGTATAAATATTGGAAAGGGAGACACAAATTTTTTATTTTTATGTGTAGTATGATTATAGAACTAAAAAATTCAAGAAACTTATTTTAGGTAATAAAAGTTTTGGTTCGGTTGTTGGATGCAATGTACTTACATAGAAGTCCATAGTTTTCTTTTATACTAGTAGTAAAGTTTAATGCTGTAATGGGGAAAATATCCTATTTATAGTGTCCCCAAGACTATAAAGTACCAAGGAATAAATATAACCACAAATGAGCATATAGAAAAAAAAGAACTATAAAAGTTTACTGAAATACACAGAGCAAGACCTATATCAATGGTGTGAGACACACACCATTGGACGGGAGTAATCAGTGTTAACCAATCATCATTCCTCTGTCAAACTAATGGTAAATGACTATAAAATTACTATACCATGCCATATTATACACAATACTATACAATATAGTTACCATAAAAGCTGTGGAGGAAGATGAGCTTCCTAGTTAAATTAGTAACAACATTTGTCTAGATTCTAGCAGCATAAATTCATGAGGATAGACAAGAAAACATTTTTTAAATGATGGATGACTTATGTTATCCTAGACCTCAAAATAAGATAGTACCGCCACAATAATAACGAGGTATAGACAAAGAAAACTGATATTAAAAAAACACCCTAGAGTATCCTTAAATCAACTATTTCATTATATGTAGAAATTAATAATTTGATCCAGACATTTCACATCAGTGCTGAATGTATGGACTAGTGATTAAATGATGTTCAGACATTTGATTATTAACTTTAAAACAAACTTTAGAGTCTTGTATCACAATGTATTTAAATAAAGAGAGATTAAAATTTTGATGTGGAGAACTTAAAGCTTTAAGAAAAAAGCAAAAAAATAGCTTAGTGAAAAAGCAAAAATACATTTCATATCATTCGATGTAATAGATTTATACACAACATGGAAAGATGTACATGATATATAAGGTAAAAGAAATCAAGCTGCAAAACAATATTTATAATACTATGTTTCTCATTGTTAAAAAAATAAAAACAACATGAAATAAATACCTGTACATGCAATGAAAAGCTGTAGGAGTATATCAGGTGATTGCTTTTATGTATGTGCGGGAAATGGGGTCATGGTGACTTACACTTTACACTTCAGGTGTTTTTGGCATTCTTGAAATTTTTACAATCAGTGTGTGTTATTTTTGTTTTAGAAAAGGAAAACGTGGCGGGAAAAACCGGAAGGAAGTGGACATTGCAGGGTCAGGGAGAAACACTCCGGGAGCCAATGCGCATGGCTGGGAAGGTGCTGGAGGGTTCTGGGGCTGGTTTTGTGGAGGAGGAAGGCGTCAGAGGATGAGTTTCGTACTTAAATGAGGTCATTTTGGAGGGGAATAAATGCCAACCTGAACGTTCCTCTTTCAGTTACCGGTGGAATTAAACCGGTAAGTCGACAAGTTTTAAGCAGTTCCGCTAAGGCTCTGGTGGGCAGGTGACCCTAGCCCTGCTGACCCTAGCCCTGGAGAAGGGTTAGGGTCCGATCCAGTGAAGCCGGACCAAGGGACAGAAGGGGTCAGCAGGAGCTCAGACGACCCCGAGATGTGGCAGAGAAGATAGATGGGAGGTATATGCTCGACGTCCTTAAAAGTCAGAGGAGAGTTAGCGGAGTTTCTAGTGCATGACAGCTTCCAGAATGGTTGTGAAGAGTTATCAGGATGCCACTTGAACATGGTGGTTTCCCCCAAGCTCCCCCGCACCCCAATACCATTTCTTTGAAGAGAATAAGTGAGGGGAAGTGAGGCCAAGGTCTCATCCGTGGGACACCCCCCAGGACAGGACTCCGTCAGCAGTTGGAGATGAGGCTGCCGTGCAGCCGGCAATACCATTTCTGGGCATTTCCATGAGGCCGGATCTCAGAAATACACAGTTGTGAAGAACCTGGCTGTGGGGTTGTGAGTACGCTCTAACGCACTTTAAACACGCACAGCAGCGCTCCGTTTCCTTTAAGCCTTGGGCGCCTGTATGCAAACATGACCCGGAGCAGCCCCGGCTTAGTAGGACTGGCTGACTATGGGAGGGAGGGGGCAGCGGAACTGGGGGCCGTGCCTGGGCCACTGCGACTCCGAGCCACTGTAGCAAAATGGTCATGTTAGTCGGTTGGGGGTGTGGGGGCAGGGAAGAAGGATATATAGGTCTGTAATTTAGGGGACAGGCTGAGGGTAGGTGTAGATTCTCCGTTGTCATTAGTATGTGGTCAAGTGTTTACTTGATGTAGAGCTAAATCTGGACATGAGTAGCCCTGTTCAGCGGGTCAGGGGTTTCAGGTTACTTTCTAGCGGGAGGGATGGTTTGCACGTAGCCACCCACTTTTCCGTTTCCTTTGGGGTGGGCAGTAAATGAGGGGAAGAGGGGCTGGCATCCAGACTTTCTCTCTGCACTCTGCACTGGGAGAAATGATCAAGGCCATGAGATTTCTCAGGGGTTCCCTTGTAGCCTGTTCTCCACCGGCATGAGGATAGCTTATTGATCCACTAAATGCTCCTTGTTCTACACTGAGACACTGAGACAATGAGGGATTGTTTTTCAAGCGTTTGAGTATTTTGCACACAAACTTTGTGAGTTTCAAACACCAATGATCTGAGTACCTTCTTTTGATTCCCACCGTCATCTTGTTTAGTCCGGTTTTTGTTTGTTTCATAAAGTTGCATGAATGTTTTGTTGGTTGACTGTGGATCATTTTTGCTTTCTAGGGTCGGGCAATAATGTAATGACATAACTTCTAAAACTGTTTAAAAATAGTTTTTTGCCTCCAAAAAAAAAGAAAAAAAAAACATTTCTTGGTTTATCACATACACACTCAAAGGAGACAGAATTTAGAGTGAAAACATATCTTGAAGTCCAATGAACAGGAACCCCTCTGGGGTCCTACACATATACTCTGTGCCCCAGCAAACTCACACACATGCTGGTGCCTGCTGTCTTGATTTAATTCTATGTCTGGAGCTCATGATCAGACCCTCTCTCAGTTACCTTCAGTAATGGAGCTTTGGGGCATCTATTCAAAGAGTTATGACCACATCTCAGCCTCTGAAATTTCAGGTCTTCCATCAGCAAAACTTTGAGCAAATCTTACCTCTTTTCTAATTTAGAAATGTAACCTTGACTTCATTCCCAGAGTCACTGTTGTGCAGAGAAATAAAACACTGCATAATGCTCAAATAATGTACAAACTGAAATGACAGAAATGAAAAATACTATAATGTTTCTAAGTAGGCTCTGTTTTCATGGATAGATCTGTTAGAATTAACTTCATCCACAGATAACAGCGACAGTGAAAAAATGTGACCCAGAAGAAATAGAAGTTTGTTTCTTGTCACAAAAAGGAAATTCAGGGTAGGCAGTTTGATAGGGCAGCTCCTCTGTCATCAGAGATTCTGTGCTGCCTGATAGTCCAGAATGGTTGCTTAAGCCCTAGCCATCACATCTGTATCCCAACCAGCAGGAAGAAGAAAGAGAGGCATACAGCCTTCTGGGACATACAGCAACTTCTATTTATGTCTCATTAATAACGTTATCCCATAGCCATACCTAGCTACAAGAGAAGTTAAGACATTTTCTTATTCTACTGGATCTCCTTCCTATAGAAAAGCAAGTTGCGAATCCATGTCAGCATGACAATAGTTCAAGAGACTTTTTTAACTAGACACAGAATTGAGTTAATGCCAAGTCATCCATGTCACTGACTCTGTTTCCTTTTTAACATCTGCCAGGTGCCAGGCACAGTGTAGAGAGCAGGCTGACTTCTCTACACAAACATACTTAGAAATATCTTCTAAATCAGCCAATCTGACCGGCCCACTTTCATTCTTAAGTATAGATCATTTTTGAAAAAGAGGTTAAAACCAGTCCAGAAGTAAGAGTGGAGTTACAAGTCATGACTCATTCTTATATGAAATATAATAAAATTCTGTAATACAAATTTTTTTTGAAAAATGTTACTGTCTTGGGGAAATGATCCACATTTCTTAGGTTAATTGAAAAGAGCAGGATACAAAAGTGTCTTTCGAGCAGGACACTTGTTATATTGAAGATAAAAGCATGCAGAAACAGATGCTGCCTTTGTGGGGACAGCCGCCGGATGGGTGTCATGATACCTTGCTTTAACGCTTATCATTTGCCAGTATAATAAACAAATATTGGTATACCCTGAGCGTTTTCCTGTATAAAGCAAATAATCATTTTTATCAGCTGCTTTAGCCTACTCTGACCCACATCTAGATATTAGGCCAGACTCGGGACATAGCAAGAGATGGCAAACTGAGGGTTTGTTCTTTGTCCAAACAAAATGAGAATTATATCAAACTTTGGTTTCAGCTCCTTCTGGACTTAGAGATGGAGTAGAGGTAGGGAGGTGAGGTGGGAACACAAGAATTATTCCTGACTCCATTACCTTTTCCCTCTGAAACCTCTTTGCCCGGCTATCTCAAAGACTTCCATCTGTCTGTCAGAAGTAGAAAGATAGCAAGGAATATAGATTGCAGTGAAAATGGTGACAGGTTCCCAATTCGTTTTCTTCTTCATGTCAAATTTTCCAATACTGCATCACTAATATATTTCTAATAATATCTTCATTGTATAAACAGAGAAAAGGTTATTTTGAAAATAAACCAAAGGAAAAATTTGCACATCCCTCCCTTTCAAGGCTATTTATTATCTTTTGTGTGAGATCTTTTACAAATGTAAATATGAATTATTGGTGTCTTCAGTATGTCCTCATTTATTCTGTTAAATCTTTTTAAAATCTAAGACCAGTGGACGGGGGTGGCCTTGTCTTACGAGTACGCTAATGCCCTCGCCAGACGTACTGAAAGGAACGTGAACAGCAGGACGGTGTTGACCTCTCTTGCCTCCATGCCCAAAAATAGGGCTGCAAGGTCAATGAGAGAAACATTGGCATTTGTGACCCCACATACACATATAGTGGCTGATGACACTGACTGAGATTAGGGCCTGTGCTGTTTATACAAATGCTGACCAGAACAGGGCCAGGTCTGAGTAGTCATTAAATTGATCTTCTTGCAGGAGACTGGTAATGCTAGATGTGACTGTAAAACCAGCGGGTCCGTCTCTTCCCTTTCTAGATAAGAAATCTGCAAAGTTAGAGTCTAGACCAGTGACTCCTAGATGTTTTGTCTGAGGGCCAGAGCATGAAATACATTTTATATCACAGCTGCATGTACACACGTGTGTATATGTGTAAAAATTGGACCAAATGGCTTAGGAAACAAATCTACTTTCTCTTACGATGTGTGAAATACCCTGATATTTCTATCCTCTTTTATCTTTTGTTAATTCTGGTTGCAGCCCAGTACAGCAGCGCCCCCTCCCCAGCCCATGGTTTCACTTTCTGGGGTTTCAGTTACCCGTGGTCTACCACAGTCTGATTATATTAAGTGGAATTCCAGCAATAAACAATTCATAAGTTTTAAATTGCGCTCTGTTATGAGTAATGTGATGAAACCTCCTGTTGTCCTGCTTCGTCCCACTCCGACGTGAATCGCCCCTTTGTCTAGCATCTCCACGCTGTGGGTCCTCCCTGCCCGTCAGGCACTTACGAGCCATCTTGCTTATCAGATCGACTGTCCGGGTATCTCAGGGCTTGTGGTCAGGTGACCCTCATTTCACTTACTGATGGTCCCGTAGCATAAGAGTGGTGATGCTGACCATTCAGATATGCCAAAGAGGAGCCGTGAAGTGCTTCTTTATATGAAAGGGGAAAGTTTTCAGCTTAATAAGGAAAGGAAAAACAGTTGTCTGCTGAGGTTGCTAAGATCGACGGTAGGAATGAACCTTCTGTCTGTGAAATTGTGAAGAGGATAAGAAATCATGCTAGCTTTGCTGTCGCACCTCACACTGCAAAAGTTAAGATGCAAAAGGCATTAAATGTGTGAGTGGAAGACATGAACAGAAAACGTGTTCGCTATTATACGAGGTTCCAGCCGTCCAGTGGGAGCCTTGGAACTTAGCCCGGCAGATGAGAGGGGAATACTAAAAATTGATTTTTAGGACACACTAATGGGTCTCTACCTTCAATTCGAAAACCCCATTATGTCTGCTTGTGTTTAGTAAATATGTTGTAGAACCTGCCTATTTTCATGCTTAAAATGTTTTCCTTCTGTCTTAATTTCTTCTATCATAAAAGTTGTCATACTAAGAATGTTGGTATATTTAATTTGTTTTCAAACTCTGTAATCATAGTTTCACTTGCTGAGTTTCTCAACATTTGCAGGGAAAGCTGTTACAGGTTGTTTGATGTTATTTTTTTCCTGGGAACCTTTAAGATAAAATATATTTACCTATGATATTTACACTTTTTTCTTCATTCATTTGTTTTCATGAACAGCTCAAAACATTCTGTTTCATCTTTCTATTACTTCAGGTTAAGGCACAGTCGTAGCAAAGCCTTTCAGAATTAGTTTCTGTTTCACATTATCTTCCAATTGTCCAGTTCTCGGGCTGCAAGAGAACAGCTCTGCCCCTAAGCAATCATCCGAAAATCCAGGCCTTTAGCCAGGACTTTGGGACACCACACATTTGCTATAAGGAAGGGTTAAATCCCTGGTCATAGCAATGACATTGTACAAATGCTCATGATCGCTACAGTAAGATGGGAACTATTTGGATAATAGATTCATGAATTTAATTCAGTTGGATTTTTATAAGGGAGGTAAAAATAACATGTATAATTTAATTTTCATCATTTTTTTCTCCAAAATTAAATTTCTCTTTGGCCAAAATCATCTCACAAAACAAGACGATTAATGATGGTTCCAAATAATGTGAACCAGTGTCTGTAACTAATTAACTCTGTAGAGGAAGGAAATTCTGGGCCCTGACACCAAGGGGCATTACTGGGATTTTCAGTTTTTATTACTACCAAAAACATATGGTTCCAGTGGACCTATGCCCTATTTATACTTTGCTTATCTTTTCTTTCCCTTTCCCCAAATAAATCCCCAATAGCTTTCTCATGTGTTGTATACGACTACCAGACTTCCCCTAATAGGTCTAAATGTTGCCCTCAACATAGAATAGTAAAGGCACATGCAACTATTAATATTGGGTTTGTTTTTTTTTACTGTTTTCTCCTTCTGTTAGGTCCCCCCGTGTGTGCCCAGTATGTACTCTTATTTGTGGACATTTAACCCTAAGACATGTAATAAAATCAAAGAGAGTCATAGATTAAATAGACCAATCCAGAACAGCAAAAAAGATGTATGTTTTTGTAAAATTTAAGATGAGTTGGATCTCAAAATTAATATATTCTCAAAAGTTTCTCTTTTTTTTCAGCCATAGTAGTAATTAATTTAATGATTCATCCTGGTTTACTTAGTCTCCTTCTAGTAACTGGAAAAATAATAATAATAATTAAAATCCTCCAAGGCTAGCCCACCTCGAGCTCCAGGTCAGAATTCGTGTGCTTCTGTGACCTTGAACTCTACTTTCCCCGAGTTTATCTGCAGGCAGCTGCAGCTGAATAGACCTGTTTACATAGGGTAGAGAAAGGCAGTTTGAAGAGTCTAGTTTCCATTTCCTTTAGCATTGTTCAGGAATTCGAGCCCCCAGTGCTTCAGAGTGAAGTCCCGTCCGGCATATACCTTGCTTCTTCCTGTACAAAGGTTTTATTTTTATTTCTGATTTGTCGTGAGAAAGTAAAGTGCTGACTGAATGAAAACTACAGTTTTATTCCTCCCTCTATTTACAAGAAATTCTTCTGAGAATTAAGTTAGCAAAATCTGCCCTGAGCAGATGTATTTCTTATCTGAACCCATTTTAAGCCAAGCTGATCGCAAGGACTAGCTCTTCTGTAAGACCTCTAACAGTCTATAAATTCAAGTTCATGTCCAAAAGTCGTGGGGAACTCAATATGTTTTATATTTGATATACATGTTGCATGGATCATGGAAAGAAAAATTATTACCATTATAAAGTGGCTCTGAAATCCTAAAGTTCTAATCTTCTGAGTATACATGGTATAAAGGATCCCTTAGCGACATAGCAAGCTGGAAATTTAATTTGCAATTCTGGTGACAACATTCAGGCATGTCAAGTAGCCAGAAACTCAAGGAAGAATTATCGTGGTGCTTCAATTTAACTCTCCAAGTCCAAGGAGCGTTTTCCCCCGTGTAAAAGCAAAAAATGAGAATTTCAGGTCTAACGTATTTGTGGCCTTTCCTCCCTCTTGTGCTCGTGGTGATCACGCAGTTTGGGAACGAACACCCAAGCTAGAGAGTTGGCATTGCTCACTCCCAGCCGGCGTTGGGAGGGCGGCACCTGGCTGGAGGAGGCTGGGAAGTCTGCTCTTGGGATCTGACACCCCCACTCCAACCCTCCGCCACTTGGAAGGTGGTGAAGGTGGTGAAATGTCTCCGGGCCACCAAGACAGCGCTTGGCTCTCCGGAGCCCAGACTGCAGAGCCAGTGTCCTCTACCGTGGCCTGTTTCTGCTGGTGTTGGATACCACGCCCCGATGGAACTGGTCCTTGGAGCTTCCTCCCCTGGAGGTCTTTTCTTTGTCCACTGGTAGACACCCAGCTGCTGCCCAGTTCATGGCATGTAGACCATGAACTAAGAAAGGATCATGATTTGTCATCCCCAAATGAACTGCTTCAGGAGTGAAAACCAATCTCTGGATTCAGTTTTAAAAAGGAAGAAAGAATGGCAGATCGTAACAGAGAATAATACAGACTGCATGCTCTATTACCACCGCAGGGCCATGTTACAGTTAGAAAGCAAGTCTGGGCACACCTGGCAGGGTTCAGGGAAAGAATTTCGATCTACTTCTTATATGTGAAAATATTGAAGGACAAGGTGCGACAGTAATTGCAGTGACAAGGCAGGAAGAGTAGGGACCCCGGCATAGCCTGCAGTCAGACTGACTTGGTATTTAAAAGTTCTAATACTTAGCTTCATAGGTTGTAAGTGGAGAATAAAGATACCTCACAGGTGTTGAAGTGTGAAAATGAGACAGGATGTCTAGTACCTTGCCTGACACACGGACAATGCTTAGTAAATGTTAGTTCTCCGCCTCTCCCTGTGCCCCAGGCTCTAACCAGAATAGCCTTTCCTTTTCGTGTATGTCTGTTCTCAGCAGTAAGACTGACCATAGCTCCCACCTGTGTTGTCCACGTTGAGTTTTTTCTGTCCATCCCTCCCTCCTTCCTCATGAAGTCCGTGCAGCGGTCACCAGGGGGATACTACCTCTCATCGCCAGGACTGCCGTGTTAACGCACTGTTGGCGCAGCATGCACAGCTGTGCTGAACAGAATGCTCACTGTGATGGGTGTATATCAGGACCGTATGGTATGGGAGCTTATCAGTAGCATAATCATCTTGTACAATTTTTTATTCTTGCAAGTTCAAGCCTCCTCTGTCATGATCTAACTACAGCAGAGCATCTGGATCTCTATTGGCATTTTGGCTAGATAATTCTGGATTTGTTTTTGTTTTTATTTTTTGGAGGGGGTGGTGGTTGTCCTATGCATCATATGATGTTTCGCAGCATCCAAGGACTCTCTCTACTAGATGGCAATGACAACAAAAATGACTCCAGACATTGCCAAACATCTCCTGGGGGACAGAATCATCCCCAGAACCACTGATCCGCACACTTATTATGGTTTGTGATTTCATAGAAATGTGTTCAGTAAATGTACTAAAACATGAGACAATTCATAAGTCAGTGTGAAACAGAATTGAATTCAAATTTACCAGCCTAATGGTAAATAAATAAAAAATTTTAAATACCAGGGGAATTCAAACCAGAAAAAATGAAAAGGCAAAGATCAGAAAAGCAATTGTAATTAGGTAATTAGTCTTTTTCATCTTTGTCATGTTAAAAAATGCATTGCTTCCTCACTAAATGAAGACCTAAGTACACAGATGATTGCTTAAATGCCAGTCAAAATAATAGAGGCGCAATCATTGGTGAATGAGAAAAAAATTAAGGATTTCTTTTCTAAATTCTAGGATGTACGTGTTTAATCAAAAGTGCTTTTGCGGAGTTCCCTGATGGTGTAGTGGCTTAAGGCTTCGGCGTTGGCGCTGTCAGCTCTGCGGCCTGGGTTCAATTCCCAGTCAGGGAGCTACCCACATACCACAAAAAAAAAAAAAAAAAAAAAAAAAGTGCTTTTGCATAGAATGCCAAGTGGCAGAGAGTGTGGAATACAGAATGAGGAGAGCTCTGGGCTGGGCATAAAGCGACCTGGGATACCACAAAGGGCTCTTCCCACCGGAAGGTCACAGAGGAGCTTAGTTCCCCCGTGGCTCTAGAATTTCTGAATCTGTAATATATAGGGCCTGCCCGATGAGGTGATGGTGTTAATGCTTTCTCTTTTTTTTCAGTCGTCAGGACAGTGTTTGCTTATCTAGGCCCTGACTGTCGATGAATTTCGTCTATGGCACTTCTTTGTATGCTTGCTGCTGATTGGAGACATGACAGAATCATTTGAGATATAAAAGTCATCTCTCTCCCGGGAGGAATTTCATATTATGTGCCTCCACGCAGTGTGCCATTGTTATTTGTTACTGTTTCTGTTCAGTTTGCACAGCGTCACTTGGTGCCCCCCGGGAAAGCCAGCCGCCTGGCTGTCCTGCATTGGCTTTTATGTATCCTCCTCCTGAACCCAGAGCTCTGTCTCCTGTGCAGGTCACTCACAGTGCTTGTCCAAATGGTCGATCCCTTCCCAACCCAGCTCCACTGACACGTCCTTTCTGGGAAGATGATTGGTTTTGAAGTTTGAATTAAGCCATGCTAGAAAATTACTATCTACTAGCTGCTGTGCTTACACAGTAAGAGCATCAGTGTTTCATGTTTTCATTCTGGTTGTAAGTTGATTAGCTGAATGCCCGCATAAAAGACATTGCCAAGGCAAATAATGGTTGTGCCCCGTGCAAACATTTTCTCGCAAGCCTTTTTTTAAATACGCAGCTTTTTAAAAATATGCTTTTCAGGGATGCTGAATTATAGTAAGTGTTGCACTTGCTTTACAACTCCAGAACAGGTCTGTATTAAAATCAACATTAAATAATTCTTTACCCCTTATCTCTTTAAAAAATTTATTAAGAGCAACAAATACAATAAGGGAACAAATTGCTTGTTTCAGATCACTAGGAAAACTTACAAGTTTTCTGTGTTAACAGTTCCCACAAAGTGCCCAGGAAATGGAACCTGCTAATAAGAGGGGCTTGTCCCCCTCTCGTATCAAGAACCCCGAGACACGGGTAGGTGGTTGATGGCTCCTTACTGAGTGGCCCCAAGTTTTGTCATTGCTGACTGCACATCACCCTGCTGCTTCCCTAACAGCCTGATATTTCAAAAACAATAACAAAAGTGATTGCAGCAGTATATCAGAAGTTTGCAAAGTATAAGGATTTTGGCCACTTTCTTCTGTTTTCTCCACATTATTTGCCTCCATATTTCCTTTGCATTTGGAGGCCACAGTCCCTGAACCTTTATTACAACATCCTGTTTTCTTCTCTAACTGAAGGTTCTCTGCTACTACTTATTTTTTCCCTTAAAACCTGAATTGAAGCTTAGCTAGCCCCTGTAGACATTTGAGATGCTCAAATCTTTATCAGATAATGACATTGTATACCTTTTATTATTAAAACTGTTTGGTAGTCTAAGGAAAAAAGTATGATAGGGAGGTATAAAACCATCTTTAATTATAATTAATTCTGTTTTGGTGTCCATCTACCTCTCTGCATTGAGTGACACTTTAGATCATCAGTAGCTCCAAGTCCCCATTCTGATCGTTTCTTCATATCTTTGTTCATTCATTCATTTATACACGCCAGGTACTGTGGTAGGTCCTGGTGATACAGAGATGAATAAGTTATGGTCCCTCCCTCCAAGTGGGAGATGACCCCAAGTTTAATTAGGATGCTGTGTGCAGAGATAAACGAGGGGGCCACAAGGGAGCAAAGCAGGGGGCCAGGAGGGGCAGCTAACTCAGCACAAGAGGACCAGGCAGCTGCCAGGAAACAGGACATCTGACCTGAGGCTTACATAATGAGTTAAAGAAGGGAGAGGAGAGAGAGGAACATTCTAGATGGAAGAAGAGAGGTACAGATGACAAACAATGTGTGTGGGCTCTGCAGGGAGCTTGATACCACGAAAGCATGAAATTTCAGGCAGACAGGAAGATACAGGTAGATAGAGGAAAATGAAGTTAGAGGTGTACACTTGAGGTTACATTGAGATGGCCTTGGGTTTTAAGTTAAGGATCTTGGATTTTTTCTTTAGGCAATAGTGAGCCGACAAAGATAGGAGAACGGGTGACTTCATGTGAAGGCTGTGAAAAAGAAGAATTAGGTTTTTGATGAGAATTTGAGCTTGCAGCTTTTCAAGGGAAATTAAATGATTATAAATGAAAGGTGTTATTACTGTGTTTGTGACTGGTATTATAAAACTTTGCTATTCCCTTTTCTTTGATTTTGGAGACATACACATATACAAGGATGCCAAAAAAAAATGTATACACATTTTAAGAGATGTTATCTATGTATTGCTTTACAAAGTTGAATTGAATTACGGTAGCAATGTGTAGTATGACATTCACTCAAAAGATGACATTGATCAAATGAATGCTAGTGCCACCATGCGACAGGCAGGACAGTCAGAGAAAATAGCAGAGGAGCACAAGACCATTTTGAAGTGGTATTTGAAATTCAAGAATGTTATCTGAGTCTCCCCTACATTCTCCTGACTTAACACCCCTTGACTTCTACCCACGGGGGACCTTAAAGGATGTAGTGTATTGTTGAAAACCGGCTACACTGCAGTACTTCGGGGAGAAATTGAAACGGCACGCGCAGAGACACAAGTGGACACTTTGGTCAAGGTTGCTCAAGCAGAGTTCGCCATAATCAAAAGTGTCTGGATGCTAATGGTAGCACTTTGAGCACCTCTTGTCATTGCAGAAGTCAGATGTGACTTGTATTCACCTTTTGTTATTAGTATATATTGAGTATTACAATTTTAATACAGTTTTCTCCTTCCTTAAAATGTGTGTACATTTTTTTGGCGCCCCTGTGCATTCATTCACCGCCCACTGTGTGCCTTGCCAGGTTAATCTCTTGCATGAGTGTGGTCACTGTCCTGCTGAAGCTGAGTCTAACAGAGGAGCTTCTCGTGACAGTAGGTATTTAGGTGGAAAGAACTTAGAGATCAGAGGATCAAACCCCCTTATGTAAAATGTATACAAGTAATCTGCTTCTGACTACAGGGTGACATTGAACAGTTTTTTAAACATTTCAGCATTGAGGGGGAAAATCGCATAAAACTTTGGTTACTTTAATCCCTGCTCCTCAGAAGTATCAAAATAGGGAGCAGTCTTGCTGGTTGAATAAGGACTTGCCTAGTCATCACGGATCACGTCTCTTTGTCTTGACAAGCTGATACCTGCTCTTGCTCTCTCCTTCACCTGTGAATCCTGTCATTCCTCTCTCCCTGGCCTTCCCTTGTCCTCCTTTGCCCATCTCCCAACTCCTTATTTCCCCTCCTGGAGAATCCTGCTTGTCCCTCAGGACCCAGCTCCACCATCATCTTTCTCCAGCCCTCCCAGGCAAATCCCATCCGTCCCCATGGGCTGCACTCCAGTTCTGTCGCGTCCAGTCGCAGGTGACTTCTCCCTGCCCACCACAACCCTGGCAGGCTGCTCCAGGTCAGGGAGCCTGCGACTGTCCTTGTACCACGGAGGAGAATGCCTGCACAGAGCAAGAACACGGTCAGTGCTTAAGAACTGAGTGTGACTTCTTGCGAGTGGGAGATCTGTTCTCTTGGTAATAATGGTGCTGACCATTTTGTGAGCTCCCACTATGCACCAACACTGCAGGAACTCAGTGTTTTACCTGTGTTACTCTCCGAATCCTCCCAGCAAGTCACAGAAGAACGTTGAGACTCCAATAGTTGAGATGACTCACCAGGGTGCCCAGCTGGGAGGTATTCTGGATCCTGTCTGTCTGTCCGCCTGTCTGTCCATGATCTGTCTTTGATTCTGACGAGCAGGACAGTCACCTATAATCTGGTACCGTGGCCTTGCTGTCTTTTTTCCTAATGGGAACCCAGTCTTGAATGACCTTTGATAAAGTCAACTGAATTTTCCTCTCCCAGGATCCACTGTGCCACCACCATGCTGAACTCAACATTGGTTTTGCCAGGGGTGCCACTGCCATAGGGGTCGTTACTGTCAGCTACCTTCTCTGGTTTTGACCACGACTAATAAAATCACTAGAATTGTCCCAAATCCTGAATACAAAGGGATGTTCTGCTTTAAATTGTTCTGCTACATTGCTTGTTCAAAAAATATATAATAAAGGAAAAAATGACTTGTAGCTATACTCACTCCAAATTGAATATTTTTAAAGGAATATTTTTCAATTTGTCAAAAGCATAGCAACACTCATAAAATTTTTTTACATGCTCTGGCCCCATACTCTTACCCTCAGGAATTTATTCCAAGAATATAATGTGAAAGAGGTTAAAGCTCATACAGATATTTTGCAGCCTTACTTATGTTGGAAACAACCCAAACGTCCAATAACAGTGGGAACAATTTGTAAATCTTGGTACATCGACGTATCAAAATAATTAGCTTCCACTTATAGTCATAAATTTTTAAAGTTCGTAATACAGCAAGAAAATCTGCAATGATTTTAAAGTGATGGAGCATAACTATAACGTTCCACTTATTGTGTAAAAATTACATGAGCACATGCAGTACTCAAAGGAAAGCATAAAGAATTAGATCAACTGGTTGACGTAATTAGTTTGAAATTACATGTGACATATTTATTTTCATTTCCTTAATCCTTGTTAAAATGTGTGTATTCGGTGAATACTGGGGACAGATCTTCATTCTTTCACATTTTAAGCATTTCAATTTTTATCTTAGTAAGTTTTTGTTTACTACCAATTCCTGTCTCTGCCGTAAATGGTGGCCTCGGATGTACTGTCAGTAGACAGTGTGTATTTCCTAAGCTTTACTTTTTATTACATGAATAGTATTCCTTGCCTAGAGCAGTGTGCTTCTCGAATTTCAGCGGGCATGCGTCTCACCTGGAGAGCTTAGTGAAATGCTGGTTCTGATGCAGTAGGTCCAGAGGTGGGCCTGAGATGCTGCATTTCTAATAAGCCCCAGGTGGTGCTGCTGGTCCTAGAGATCTCCTTTGCGTGTGGAAGACCCTGCTGCTGACCCAGAGTCAGTCGTGTTACCTTGGGAAGTCATGCTAGACGTTCTCTCCACTACCACCACTGCCACAGTAACAGTGACAGTAACAGTGACAGCAATTTGGAGGCACCGGAGGAGATGGCTAAAGATGAGTGTTGTTTGGGAGGAACAATTTCTCTTGTACCCTTCTAAATTCTTCTGGCTAACTTAAGAACTAAATTCCCATGAGGCAGGTTAGCAGGGGAAAGTCAAGTTTAATTTTGTATGTACGGGGGGGCTCCAGAAGAATGAGACTCACACACAGTCAGGCAGCTGGGGCTTAGATGCCATTCTGACCTAAGGAGCAGGGGTGGGAGTTTTGGACTTCAAAGAGGAGGAAGCTGTTCACGTGGAGATGGCAAAAGGAGTGTGTGCCACGCCATGCAGAGACAGTGAGACGCACAGGGCTCCAATTCCTGAGGCGTTTCCCCTACCACACCCAGCCTGTATTCTTTGTAGGGATCTTTAGTGGTGATATTAATATCTTTCTGGACCCAGCCGTTTATCTAAAGACTTTTAGGCAGTTAAGAGGAAGGTATAAACTCTTCCTGAGCCTTTTAGGCCTCAGTTGTCTTCAGCTCAAAATAATCCTCATGCCAGGATGGCACATTCTGGGGAGACTGGCAATGAACCCCTCAGTGTCCTCTGTGGTTATGGAACGAAGGTGCTATCTTATATCAAGCCTGATGATAAAACCTCCTTAAGCCACTCAACTAACGTGAATTTTGTCAATCGACAGAAATGACCAGAGGCACTAGGACAAATGATTCTGTGTATGATAGGGTGTGAGAAAGGATCTTTTACGGTAACTATGCTAGCAGTGTTCTTTGATATCATTTGAAACCTGATTAAAAAGTTGAAAATCCCAGTTGTGTTCAGAAAAGCTTTGCTGTGACTTCCTGTACCAGGAGAAAAATCTAGGCCTTGGCAAAGAATCCTCAAGGCACGGTGGTGTGAAGCAGAGAGCCATCTTTTGGGGGAATGTATAGAAGTGGAACGTATTTTAAAACTGAGAGAAAATAGGAATGAGATGCAAGGCTGTGTGGTAACCTGGAAGTCGGTGGGGGATTTAAGCTGTCCTTGGAACGTGAACCGTACCAGAGATGGCCAAGCCTTACTGGTGCTGTTAGAAGATAATAGCAAGTGTCCAACTTGATTCTCCACAGTTACCGAAGCTGGCTTTGGCGCTGATATCGGCATGGAGAAATTCTTCAACATCAAATGTCGCGCTTCTGGCTTGGTGCCCAACGTCGTCGTGCTGGTGGCTACAGTGCGGGCTCTGAAGATGCACGGGGGCGGGCCGAGCGTAAGTCCTGCACGGCTTCCTGGGAAGCACATTCTCAAAATCAAGATAAAGCAGAAGTTAGCGTTTGAAACATTGAAACCTGCTTCATCACTATGGCTTTCCAAATCCTTTTTTACAAATCGTTCTTTTGGGGCACTTAAAGTGTAGTAAGTTCAAGTAAACGTGAACGCCCATATTTTGGAAAGGAGCATAATGTAACCACTGTTTAGTCCTGAGATTCGTGTCTGAAGCTGATGTCAGCATTGTATTGCCCCGCGGTCACGGGAGGACAGATGCCCCGGTCGCGGCACGCAGCACGTACGGGTTAGAGTGATCACTCCTGAGGGTGAGGTTGCTCAGGGTCTGTACAGATAGTGTTTTGGTGCACTGATGCTACATCTCATCAGTTATCATCTAGCATTATATTCCTTCTGGTTTTGTTTATTATGATTTCACTTTATATACAGCACTGGGTTATTTCTCAGAGAGCTTTACTAGGAAAACACAAATTCTGTTTTAACATTTTAAAAGACTTTTGGTATTAACCTATATGATTATATACAGAATTTACACATACCTGAAAGGAAAATTTTTAATTCCGCAGCCAAGGTGTATTTTTTTTTTGTTTTTATTTTAGGTATTTCCAAAGGGAGAATATGAAATGTTATACTGATTGTTTTTTAAATAATATAATTTGGAGTAGCTTTAACATTTGCACTATTGATGTGTTAGACAAACTACCAGATCAGATTTTTCAATTGGGATACTGTGTTCACAAGTCACATAATCACTGATCGTTGCATAGCAAAACAAGTGAGATGTTTGCCACCGCATGCAGTTCTTTGTCCTCGGAGAGGCAGACACTGTTTTACACCATTTTGCCAATGGAGCAGTTGAGGGAGTATGGGTCATGTCACCAGCTAAGAGCCAGGTCTGAAGCCTGGGCCTTAGATCCAAGCTTCCTATGCTGGTCACTGTGCAGGGCTGCCTCCTAATGAAGGGTAAATCTTTTCTGAATCCCAAATCCATTTGTAATACCAGATGCCTATGCACTTCATTTTAGCCTAAAGCTTCATCATGATTTCCAATGGAAGGCTGACATAACACACATTATAAGGTAGTAAATTCTAAGGAATTCTGACTTTGCTCAGGACACCACTTGTTGCTACAGTCACTCCTTGCTTAGACTTTATACCAGCTTCCGTTTTCAAAAACCTGTTATCTGCCCATATCAGGTGCACTTGAAATTTTCCCTTCCTATTTTGTGCCCTGAAAATGATAAAACCAAGTGCTTTAGTGCTGGCAAGGGTTTAGAGATGGTCTCAATTCTGTCTCTATGAAGTTAAAATTACCAAGGTGGAGGATTCAGTGGCTTGCTTAGTATCCATTTAGGGGACTAATAGATGTAAAATCAAGAGCGCCTAGCGCAGTGCTTTTCCACACTATAGTCTCCGTGCTACAGAAATTCTCTACGTGATTTATAATCCTGTTGCAGTTCATCTTAGCGTATGTGCTCGGCTTTACAATGGTTGCATTTTCTGCTCGCCTTCATCTTCCACTTCACTTGAAGTCATAGTTCCATGCCAGTGATGATCCTAGCAGGCACAGGCAAAGGTGGTGGGTAATAAAAGGGGAGGAGCTCAGCCTCCCTCTCCCGGGCTCCAGGAGTGCCTCTGCATCATGTTGTTATAGGAATGTCTGCGTGTATGTCTCCCGACTCAACTTTGAATTCCTTGAGATTAAGGACAATGTCTTATTAATTTGTGTATCCCTAGTGCCTGGTATAGTCTGTATCCAGGAAATGTTTTTCATAATTGAATAATAAGTGAGCTTTCATCTTCTTAATCCTGTATTCCATATTATCCATCTCCGTGTCATACCTCCTTACTTGAGTCAGCTCTGTGGTAATGTTTTTGATCCATTATAACTTATACTTCCTTTTAATATCATTACACAAATAGCCATGGCTGCCTCTTTTGTTTATTCAGCTTGTATTTTTCCCCCATAATTTGTGCAGTGGAAAATCCTGTGACCCTTGAACTTGCCTAGTTTAGCCCCAGTCATTTCAAATACATATCCTGTCTTCCAAAATGCTAAATCCTTTTTGGTGCGATGGAAGAACAAATATTCTGTTATGGATCCACGTATTCATTTTACAGCTAGTTCTTTAAGCCCACTGTATTAATGAGGTTTCTTCAGAACCAATAGGATATGCATTTACACAAAAATATCTATCTATCTATTTATTTATTTATTTATTTGGTATGTGGGTAGCTCCCTGGCTGGGAATCGAACCCAGGCCGCAGCGCCGACAGCACCAGCGCCAAAGCCCTAAGCCGCTACACCATCAGGGAACTCCCACAAAAATATTTATTGTAAAGAGTTGGCTCATGCAGTCACAGAGGCTGACGAGCCCAAAGTCTGCAGAATGGGCCAGCAGGCTGGAGACCCAGGAGAGCCGATGCATGTTCTGGGTCCAGTCCTGTCTGGAGGCCATCTGCTGGAGAAATTTCTCTTGCAGAGTCTGTGTGTGCTAGTCAGACATTTCAACTGATTGGATATGACCCTCCCCCATGATGGGGGCAATCTGCTTCACTCAGAGTTCACCAATTTAAACATTATTCTCATTCACAGAAGCACCCAAATTAATGTTTGATCAAACATCAGGGCACCCCGTGCCCCAGGTTGACACACAGAATTTACCATCACACCCATTATTACTGATATTTGGAGTGTGTTTCAATGACTAGACCGAATTTCATTTTTTCTATCTTAATACCCAGTTGGCCTAAGACTATTTATTTAAGTAATCCCTCCTCCTTTCTTACCTTCAAGCCTACTTTGTCATAAATCATTTCTCCGCAGTCTCTTTCTGGGACCTCTCTTCACCTGCTGGTCTCCTGACCTGTCATGGTGTCTGTGCTGCACCGAGTGCCTGGAGGGCACGCTCTCCCAGGCGCGGAGGCCTGGCCTGTTACTGGCCCTTTGTGCTTCCTTGTGTATTTTAGAATTAGCTCACAAAATCCCCGAAGGAACGTTTAAGATTTTGGTTGCAATTGCATTAAATTCAAGGGTCACTTTGGGAAAATTGGACAGCTTTCTGTCTAAGAACACGCAGTATGTCTTCATTGATCTTTTTCACTGTATTGTAGTACAGATTTAGTTTATTGCATAAAGGCCTTCTATGGATTTGTTCTTGTACATTATATTTTTCAATAGTTTAACAGGATTCTTACATATTGCTTTTATATACAATGACCTCTCTAAATTGTTTTTCTTTATTGAGGCATAATTGACATGTTTTGTATTACATCCCGTGGCCTCAATATTCTCTTAGGAGTTGTACTAATGTAGCCATCGGTACCTGGGAGAGTTCGATGTGGGCAGCCATATCTGAAAATACTGACAGTTCTATTTCTTCTTTTCTAGTCTTCATCCTTTTTTTCTTGTCACCCACTAGGTCTTCCTGGATGCAAAGCAGTAGTCAATAGGGGTGATGATAGCAGGCATCCTTTTCTTGTTCCTGACTTAAAAGAAAATGCTTTTAATAGTTCATTACTAAGTATGATGTTTTCTGTAGAGATTTAGTATATGTTTTCATCAGGTTAAGGAAATTGCCTTTTAAACCTAGTTTGCCAAGTTTTTATACTAAGTAGGCAGTGAATAATTTTCTTCATCTACTGAGATGATACGGTTTTTCTCTTTAGTAATGCTGTAAATTATTCTTGAACTATCAAATATTAAACAAATTTTACATCCCTTGAATAAATCTAACTTGGGGATGTATTATCTTTTTTATGGAAGAGTGAATTTTACTTATTTGTTTCCTAATGTTTCACGTAAGATCTTTGCATCTACATTTATGAGTAAGATGTTAGCCATAAAATAAGTCGTGAAGGATTCCTTTGTTTTAATATACTGTACAAGGGATTTTGTGGCATTAGCATAATACATGTATTGAAAGATGGGAAGAATTCACCAGTGACACTGGCTGGACCTATTAGTTAATGGTGAGGGGTAGATTTTAAACTACAAATTTAAAATTTTAATGAATGTAGAACTGTTTAGGTTTTCTATTCCTTCTTATATGAGCCTTAATAAAAGTTAGACCTGTCTGAATTCGTTTTTAAATGTGCTGGTCATAAAAGTTGGTCATAGTATTCTATTAAATCAGTCTATAGTATGTGTAATTATAATAGTTTTATTATTCCTTTAAAAAAAAATCTTACCAAAATGTTGTCATTTTAAGAACCAACTTTTGGTTCAGTGGATCCTCTTTACTTCTTGGTTTTGCATACAAGCCATGCTTCCTGCTGTTGCCTAATGTTTGGTCCTGTAGAACTTTGCGTGTGTGCAAAGCTCAGGAATGCCTGACGTTCTCTTTGTAATTCAGCATTTGAGTTGTTCTAGTTGGAAAGTTCACTCAGTGTTTCAGTCTGCAGTACTGCTGGAGAAACCTGTCTGAAAATATTTTACTACCTTTTCACACGCTACCAAAAATTCTCTGTCACAGACGTAACTTCTTTTCAAAGCTCTAGTATTCGTAGAGCCCTTTGCCGCTGAGGGGAGAGTGAGTCGTCACATCCTCAGTGAATCGGCAGCAGACAAAAACAACGTGGGGTTGTGGGAAGGTACCAAACTGGGGTTTCCGAACCCTGTGACATTCCAGTGCCTGTCCTGCCTCTTGCTTACCCTGTAACCTTGAGCAGGACACCTGCCTTCTCTCAACTTTAGTTTCTTCACCTTTAAACTGCCCTGCCAACCTCATAGGCTGTTGTGACACACTAGGCCAAAAGACTTTTTTTTTTTTTAAGTAAAAAAGGGATGGGATTAAAGTATAAAATGTGCTTTTAAGTGTACCTTCCCAAAAAGTGACTGTGATGTTTTTTTCCTTCAGATCTCGATCAATGAGAGTAAGCATCTTAGTGAAATTATTTTTGTCTCTTGTCTCAGGTAACTGCTGGTGTCCCTCTGAAGAGAGAATATACTGAGGAGGTAAGGGTGACCGCTCTGAGAGGCGTAAGCAAAGAATCGCGCACGTCCAGTTAGCCAGTGGCCTCTTAGAAGCGTGCTTTTCTGTCACTCTTAGAGGAAATGAATGGCTGGAGGCCAGGGTACAATCCATTCAGTTAACTCTGCAATCTTAAGAAATTCTGAATGTGGTTTTTATCTACTATTTTCTATCCCCAGTTCATGGTCTCCAGCGCAGAAATAAATATAAAGTTATACCCACGTATTCTTTAGGTGTGGGAGGAGCCACCATTAATTGGCTCTGTGGCTTGCCTGAGTAACTCGACTCTTTCCTGTAAATACTTGGATTTAGTAGCAACAGTACCTCTTAGGTCCAACAGGTGGCACGAGGGGTCACACAGAGGGTTGCTGGACAGTGCTCCCCACCCTCCCGGGGCCTTGTGCCTTCTTGTCCCCCAACCTGCAGGGCATGGGTGTGTCACTTGTGTCCTGACCACCAGTCAGCCGCAGAAATAGCTGCCTGGCTCAAGACCCAAAGATGCCATTGGACTCATTTGTTTCAGAATTTATGTTGAAGATGTGCTGTCGCCTTCTGCAGCCATCTTTCCGCGGGGCAGGGGCCAGGGGGCAGGATGATTTATGCTCTTCTGGAGTAGCTTCTAGGACCATAAAGTGAACAAAGATAGAAGCAAAACCTGCCACAGTGTCCCTGCCCGTTCGGCTTGGTGGCTGTGGTGGGAGATGACCTATGGGGCATGGTTTTCTTACAGAACATCCAGCTGGTGGCAGACGGCTGCTGTAACCTCCAGAAGCAAATCCAGATCGCCCAGCTCTTTGGGGTTCCTGTTGTCGTGGCCCTGAATGTCTTCAAGTAAGTCGAGCCTCCCACTTTAAATGTGGTCACAGCGCTGGGCCACCCGGCAAACGAGCAGTGTGCTTGAGGGTGTTTGGTCTTTCTCTGCTTCATCTAAACGTACCCTGTTGTGGGAGCTCTGCTCTTTCTCTTTGGTTTGGTTTGGATTGATTTCATTTCAACAGAAGTGTTCTCACATGTTGTTAGGGAAATGAAATCTATAGAGTGACTTATTTCTTGGGCATTTTTTTTTTAATTCCACCCAGCATTTCTGTCTGAAAGACTGTGGATGATCAAAGGCATATGTTATGGAATTTTCTCAATAAAACTCTTAACAACTTGAAACATTTGAGTCATGTTGGAGAGGATTTTTCTTTCCTATGCTTTTCTTTAAGTTTGATTTATTTAAACACGATGTAACCACTTTTGATGTTTAAAATATATTCAGTATTAGGGAGCAAAGTTTTGTATAAACCGTTAGCCTCTCTCTAAAAACATCGCTAAAGGAATACAGATGCAAAAGCACCACCGTTTTCGTCACCAGGACCGACAC
The DNA here is from genome assembly GCA_004026885.1 of Lyroderma lyra. Classification (NCBI taxonomy): domain Eukaryota; kingdom Metazoa; phylum Chordata; class Mammalia; order Chiroptera; family Megadermatidae; genus Lyroderma; species Lyroderma lyra. The sequence continues at coordinate 22,793 of PVJL010003415.1, read as the reverse complement.
CCGCGCTGAGATTGACTTGGTGTGTGAGCTTGCCAAGCGGGCTGGCGCCTTCGACGCGGTCCCCTGCTATCACTGGTCCATGGGCGGGAAAGGGTCGGTGGACCTGGCCTGGGCGGTGAGAGAAGCAGCAAGTAAAAGAAGTCGTTTCCAGTTCCTGTATGATGTTCAGGTAAGATCCCCACGACAGTAATCGTGGTGGCTCACGTTTCTCATGCCTCAACCGTGTGCCTGGCCAGTGCCGAGAACTTTGCATGTCTCAGCCCATTAGTCCTCACAACATCCCACCAGCAGATCAGGAAACTGAAGGTGAAAGAGGTTAAGCCAGGGGTGTCCAGCCTTGTGGCTTCCCTGGGCCACACTGGAAGAAGAAGAGCTGTCTTGGGCCACACATGAACTACGTGAACACTAACGACAGCCGATGAGCTAAGAAACGGTCTGTGCATAGTTTTCGTAATGTTAGAAGAAAGTTTACGAATTTGTGTTGGGCCCCATTCAAAGCTCAGGACGGCTTTGAATGCGGCCCATGGGCCACAGGTGGGACACGCTTGGGGAAAGCCAACTGACAAGGCCCCGTTATCAAGGGCTGCCCCCAGCTGCTTGCCCCAAAGCCTGTCCCCTTGAAGGCTGTACTCCTTCTCAGTAGCAGGCGTCAGCGAGGCGGGGCTTTGGAGAATGGCCTTGAACAGCTAACACTTTCCCAGTCTGCACAGAAACACGACTTTTGAGCAACTTCACAAGGCTTGTGAAATCTTGGACTATATTTTCCTTTTCCATTTCTGCTATAGCTCTTTCTTTTCCCGCATTGCAGCTGTCTTGACCTGTGTCTAGTGTATTTCTTTTTACTGTTTCGATTGTGGTAAAGTACACATAACGTAAAAACGTTTCCTCTTTACCACTTTTAGGTGTACAGTTAGGTAGTATTTAGTACATTCACCTTGTTGTCCAACTATCATCCATCTCTGCAGCATTTTTCTTCTCGCAAAACCGGAACTCTGCCCATTAACCAATGACTGCCCCTCCCCACGCGCCTCCAGCCGCCATTCTACTTTCCGTCTCCCTGAGTTTAACCTCTGTCAGTACCTCACAAAGTAAAACCATGCAGCATTTCCCTTTTCATGACTGGTTCATTCACGGTCTCGGTTCTGTCAGGCTACTGAGGCAGAATACCCTGAGCAGCTTATAAATAGCAGAAATTGATTTCTCACAGGTTTGGAGGTGGGGAAGTTCAAGATCGAGGCGCTGGCAGGTTCGGTGTCTGGTGAAGGTCTTCTCTCTGCATCCTCACCGGATGGAAGGACGAGGGATCTCCGTAGGGTCTCATCGATAAGAGCACTAATTCCACGCGTGAGGGCTCCACGCATGTGACCTAATCATTCCCAAAGTCCCCACCTTCTAGTACTGTCACTTTGTGGATTAAACTTGGACACTGCATTTCGGGGAGACGTAGATTTTCAGTCTATGGCATTCACTTAACATAATATCCAAGTTCCTCCATGTTGTTGCATATGTCAGAGTTTCCTCCTTTTTAAGGCTGAATAATATTCCATCGCGTGCACATTACCACATTTTTACATCCGGTCCTCTGTGGCTGGCCACTGAGGTTGTTTCTACCTCTTGGCTCTGAGCATGTGTGTGAAATACGTCTTCAAGACTCTGCTTTCAGTTCTCTTGGGTAGATACCCTGAAGGGGAATTACTAAATCATCTAGTATGTTTTTCAACATATCTAGGTAGTGGGCCTTCCCGAGGACAATCTGAACTTCCCAGGACCTCACTTTCGTCTTCAGTTGTTGCTGGTGCCTGTGTCAACATCTCCACCTGAATGTTGGCTCCTGCTCCGGCTGGTGGGTTTGTCCTCCAGGCTGGCCCGTAACTGCGAGCGGTCTCAGCCTCTGCCTGAGCGCTTCCTCCCATCCCTCCGTCCCTCACGCATTTGTTGGTGTGTCTCTCAGATGTCACAGGCAGGAATGCCACGCTTTCCTGTTCACAGGCGAAAGCTCGAGGGAAGAGAGGACCTAGCGGCACTGCCTGTAAGTCCAGTGTCGCATCCGCAAGAACACGGTGTTGACCTTACTGTGAGGGCTCCCACTGGAGCGGGCACTTGGCACGTGGTAACCTCTTTAGTCCTGACATCCTCTGGGGGAAGCACTGTTGATATCCCCACATTTTACAGATGAGGAAACTAAGGCACAAAGAGATCAAGTAACCTGCCCCGTGTCACATAGCCAGAAAGAGGCGGGGCTGGGAGACGGTCTAGAATGGTGGAGGCCATGCCCTGCTCCGTTCTTCAGAGTTCAGTACTGTGTTCAAAGGTGGGGCTGGGGTGGGGGAGATAGTACTTAAAGGGGCAGTAACTGAGTGGCCCACCACAGTGACAAGCACGGAGTCCATACCAGAGGAGGCAGATTGTAGGCACTCAGTAAATACTCCTGGAAGGGAGGACTTCAGGAACGAATTGGAATGCTTGGCCCAGAGCGGGATTGTCACGTTATAAAGCCACTTTAGTCATGAGCGAATAGAAAGTTTGGGGTTGCAGAAGTGGTGTAGAGATGAATAGGGCGAGGAGACTTGGACTCAAGCTGAAGAAAAATATTCTAATCAGAAGCCATGCGTTCGCTGACCCTGGAGATGTGACACGTAAGGTGGACGCAGCCCCGTGGTGGGCACGTTGGGCTTGTGGGAGCCGATCAGTTGGGGGCTGACTGAAGTGACCCTGTGTTTCTCCCTGCCCCTTGCCCGGCTTCCCTGGCTGGGGGGTCTGCAGTGTCGGGCACAGCCCTCGGCCCTTTACTGCACAGACCACTGTCAGGAAACCACTGCCCCTGGCCTGCCCCCCGGGCCCCTGGCCACCCCACCCTGAGTGGCCTGGGCAGTGTTTTCTCCTGACGGACGTCCTAACGTGTGTCTCTCTGCCAGGGAAGCATCCCAGGTGGAAAGGTCCGCGAGTAGAAAGAATGTTCCTGAGTGACGCTGCCTTAGACATGTACTAACCCAAAAATGAACCCTGTGCCTTTCCACTAATGCCATGTTTTCCCCCTGAATTCTCATCCTTCATGGAGATAATTCTGTTAAAATGCCTGCTCTCCTGTAAATGGGGGAGATTTTGTAATGATGTGGGCTACTGTCTTGTATGTGACGGGTGGCCGCAAGGCCAGGCTTCTCGCCGCCTCTGCCAGCATTCTGCCTTACAACACCGGTGAGACCGTCGGCTTCCTGCTGCAGGGCAGTTTGTGAAGAGCTGTGGCTGCTCCGGCTCTCTTTGTGCCCCTCCCTCGTAGCTGTGTTCCTCACGCAGGCAAGGAGAGCTCAGGTAGCAGGAGAGAACATTCACCGTCTTGTCTCGGAACCATACAGAAATCTGAGTGGGTTGGTTGCAGTCGCTGACAGAGCTCAAACTTCTTTTCCCCAATTTCTTGCATTTCATGCTGGTGAGCCTTCATGGACTAAGGAATGGTTTCCTTGGAACCCTTTCTGTTCCCTTTCTTTTTCCCCCTACTCTTAACCCTTTGGTGGTTGGCAGCTTGATGGGTGTTGTGGGTAAATGCTATTGGATGAAACATCCTGCCACCTTTACTCCTCAGTGCATGGGCTTCTGTGTGCCTTTTGTGACCCCCGCCAGCTCTAGTCCACCAGAAATGTATTCAGCACAGGGTTGATGGCATCCTATTTCCTGCTCCACCCCCACCCCAATCTTGTGTTGCAGAAGGAAGACACCTGAGATCGATCCTTTGGAGGAAGTAGAAGTAGGGTAGGAGCACAGGGCAGACGTAAGAGCAGGTGGGTGTGGGGTGGGGTAGGTATAGTTGCAAAGCCCCAGTGGGAAGAGAAACAGCTAGAGCAGCGGTTGGTCGCAACCCCTTTGGGGGTCGAACACCCCTCTCACAGGGGTCGCCTAAGACCATCAGAAAACACATATCAGATATTTACATGACGATTCATAATAGGAGCAAAATGACAGTAATGAAGTAGCAACGAAAATAATGTTATGGGGGTCACAACAACACGAGGAACCATATTAAAGGGTCACAGCATTAGGACGGTTGAGAACCACTGAGCTAGAGAGACAGAGAAACTCCTGGCTTTAGAGACAGTGAGGCCAGAACAGGCAGCAGGGTGTGAGGGTATGACAGTGACCAGCCCATAGTGAGAGCAGGAAACGTGCTCACTGCTGACTTGGGCTCTGCGCCGAAGTTTGTAGACAATCGAGGTGAGCAGCCCCTGCTCTAGAGAACAGTTCTGCACATTATTTTTTACGAGAGTAGCTTCTAATTCAAGAATAGGCAACTTTGGAGTTTGGGAGGCAGCTGTGAATTAATTCAGAATGATAATTCAGAAAGTATGAAATAAGGTACAGTGGCCTAATTGCTCATAGGAAGTTTATCATGTGGGAATTAATAAACTTAAAGTTGAAATACAATGCCTCTTTTCCTGTCAGTGCTTTAGGACGACCACAGTCCCCTTCAGGAGGCTATTAATTGGCCACCCCTGTCCCCAAATCATCTTCTCTGAGACTTCCTTTTCTGTTATTACTTTTGACAAATATATCTGCCAGCACACAGGAACGTGAGAAAGAAAAACTAAACTTCATTTGCACTTTGTTAGCAAACATCCCTCTTCCATATGTTACTTCAAACTTATCCCACCCAGTCCCGTGGGGTGTGCTTTATAGATGCAGAAACAGAAGTTCAGAGAAGATGAGGGACTGACCCCAGAGCAGACACTTGATGGAAGTAGTAACATATCACAGTTAAAAGGACAAAGCTTTGGGTTCATGCACAGGCGAGTTCAAAAATTGACAAGGCCTCCTACCACAGGTATCAATTTAGGCAAGTTAACACATCTGTTAAATAGTGTCTAATGTTAACGTCAGCTTCCTCCGGTTGCTGGGAGAACCACATGAAGTGTCTCGCTGTAAAATGCCGGAATGTAGGAAGCTGAGTGTCAGTGGTAGCACTTCCTCCTGTCATGTTCACTTCAGGAAGACAAGGCTTCTGGAATTGACCTGCAAGAACTGTCTTGTAACTCAGGTAACTCCAGAACTTGGTTTCCTGTCCAAGTGGGTTACAACCAGGAATTAGGAGTCTAGAAGGAAGGGCACCACCCAAGTACAGCGAGACGTTTAGCATTCTTGGTCTGTTAGAATTTAGCTGCCCTAAGGATACAATAAAAACTCGGTTGCTCTTGCAAGGTTGGTGCGGTGGCACTGAAAGCCTAGCGTGCAGACCAGTTTGAATATCGTTGGCTAAATCAGGAGTCTAAGTTGCACATCATCTTTGGTGTCTTTTCTCTAGTCCTGCAGAGATTTTTGAGGTGTGATCTTGACAGCAAGAGAGGCTAGTGTTTGTTTTTATTGAAAGGTCTTTCCTGTTCTTTGGGTGAAGCCGGTCTCTTGATCACAGCGGGGACTGGATGAAGGGAGATGAAAACAGGCCTGGAGGGCTCAGCCCAAGGCCATGGCCACGGCTATGACCCGCTTTCTGAACTATTGCACTTCCACTGCCTGACTGTTGAGGAGTCTTTTCTCCCCTTCTGGTCTTGTTAAGGCAGCAGTTTGAGGGGTTCAGGGATTTCGTTTGTTTGTTTTGGGGAGTTTTTTGGTTTTGTTTTTGTTTTTTTTTTTTTTTTTGGTTGATTGGTTATTGAGGAATTATTTTATATTTCTCAACAATTCAAACTTTAGCATATGCCAGTTGTTGGTGGGGTTTTGAGAGTTAATCCTTTAAGTGGACTCTGGGTATTTGCAACCACAGCCTCACATTTTAAATGAATAAATAAAAATGTGCTCCTAGAAATACTTGTATACACACACACACACATATAGTGTTTTTTAATTGTGATAAAAATACATAATATGAAATTGCCTACTTGAACAATTTTTAAATGCAGTTCTGGGCCTTACGTACGTTCACACTGTACATATAGTTTTAATTAATAGAATTTAAAAACGTTAAGTGGTATTTATGCACGTCTCTGTATGTCTTTTTTCTCTGTAATTGCAAAGAAATTCTCCGAGGAGAATGGGTGCCCTTTCCTTCTGTCGCCCTTGTCCCTGAACTGTGGTCTCCCCCTTCGGGGGCCCGTGACCTCCTCTGGCTCTGCGCGCCCTGTCCTCAGACTGGCCCTTGGTCTGAGCATTCCCACCGACCCTCCAGCCCCCTCCTTTCCCATTTCTGCGCAGTGGAGTGTCTGGAATGTTCTACGGGCCGCTGCCCGTACATTCTCCAGTCAGCGACGTCCTTCCTCCAGACACCCATTTCCCCTCCCTGTACCCTCCTACGTTCTGCTCACACACCTACCATTGCGCTCCCGTCGTCTGCCCTTGGCCTTTCCACGACCCAGCGCTCCCACAACCTCCCCTTGACTACACCACGCCCTGCTGCACACACCGCAGACCTGTCACAGCCGGAGTCTTCTCCAGCATTGGCTTCCCGGCTCCCTGTCACGTTTTCTTGGGTCTGCAGCAGGTGACGTCCCTCCTCGGCCTGCCGTCTGCCTCGCCCACCTGTGTTTGATGCGTCTCGGGAGATGGCACCCTGTTCTCAGCGCATCGTGCTCGGACCCGTGGGGCACTGGCAAAGCGTGGCCCACGTTGTTTCTTTAATGTGAGAAAATAGCTCCTGAAGGGACAGAAACAGTGGCCTGCGTCTGTGCTACTTGTGCATGTCACAGGATTCCTATAATTTCATTTAAATGCTTGCTTCGAACATGAAAACTGGAGCGTCCTATGACGCAAGTTTCTGGAAATGCATTATTTCACCTAAAATTAGGGACCACCCAGAAAAGGCTGAGGGGTGTCAAATGGATTGTCCGGGCCCCACCAGGTGTTAGCCAGTCACCTCCTACCCCCACTGTCCATCCCCCAGCCTTTCTGACGGAACTTCCGATTACATCAGACCCTCGTGTAGGGACAGCGTCGTTTCCTCTACCTCAAAGGCAAGCACTGGGGAGCCTTACTTAAATGTCACCACAGATGTTACCGTTGAAGGTGCCCCCTAAAACAGACCACCTCAGAAGAGAAAGCTACAACCTTAGGATTGGGGGCGGTTAAACACTCAACACATCACAGGCGTGTAGTCACCCCAGTATCTGAAAGGTTGGGCATTTGTCTTAGTGATCATTTTTTTTTTTTTATCAGAAAAAAACTATTCTTTTGTCCTTTCATGAAAGTAGTTTAGTTGGCTTTTGAGTGAGACTTTCAGACCGAAAGTTTTGGTGTTTTTTTTTTTTTTTCCTTTGGAAGCACATCTCTGGTACATCGATCCAGGAGATCAGTGAGGGAAATAGGACTCCCGGCAGTCAAGAGGAAGGGCTACCTGTAAAAAACGGGTTCCTTCACCTGCACATAAAGCCCAGACGGTGGCTTGTGGTCCCTCACTTGCTCTTACAACACTTTGAAGTTTATTGAGGGAGGTTCGTGGAAAGAGGGACCACAGACAGGTCGTAAGAGTATGTACGTACGAGCCAGTAGGCCCAGCGGAGTGCTCCGGCCCCGAGCAGCCCTTCCCCCTCGTTTGGGTGAGCAGAGATCGTTAAAATCACCTATTCGTGGCCTGCCTTTCCTCGGATGTGGCAGTAACGTTCCGTTTGAGAGTGCGACAGGTCACCCATGTGCATTCCTTGTTGTGACAGTTTCCCGCGGACAAGCACAGATTCTCTGGCATCTCCCTCCCCGGACCCCAGCCCTCGCCACCACACACCCCGGTGGCCCCGGGAGAATCGGATTCCTCTGCGAGTCTTCTAGGGGAGCCTGCCAGCCGGGGCCAGCGAGCCAGGAGGCATGGGCACTCGGTAGCCGGCGCGTGCACGCCCGCACGTACACCTTCAGCAGCTCAGATGTGCTGCTTTCCAGCCAAGGGCGCGCCTTGTGTGGAAGATAATGGGGTCTCTTGTTCCCAGCAGCAGCGCAGAGCTGCTCCGTGACACTTGGGGGTGTCGTAATGAACCCCTCACCCCTTGCATACGCTCAGTATAATGGACAGGAAAGGCTATTTACCACACTGCCCCTGCAGCTCATTTAAAATTCATGCGTCATTTAAAATACAAAATATGACTCGAAGTAACTACTGCTCTGTGGCAGGAGATTTCTGTTCAGCTTACAAGTTTATTTAATGGATTCTTCTCTTTAAATAGTTCATGGGCATTGGAATACAGTTTGCTGCTATCCCAGCATAAGAACATTCAACTTCGGTGAATCCCAGCCAGGCTGTGGCCTTGGTCAAACGAAAGAACAATGTCGTGTTTATTCAGTGTTGCCACTGAGGAGACGGCCGCGTGCTCCAGCACTTCAGCCGCTGTGGGCTTAGTGAGGGGGGCCGAGCGCTGACAGTATTGTGTGGTGTTTCCATGGGTCTTCCAGGTCCTTCAGGGCTGCTGACTCTTGACCCTGACCGCCCAGGAAAACGAGGGGCCGCTATGTAATGAAACCTTCACACTTCCTTATTTTCTCCAATTCTAGCAACTTCATTTTGAATTCTCGTTCTGTTTCTCTTAATGTTCTATTTCACTTTATTTTTGTCCATTTTCTTCTTACCAAAAAGATACTTTATACATTTAAGTGGCTGCTCTTCTGAAATTTGCAGATCAGTCTTATTCCACTCCAAAGCAGGTCTTAGATCATGTAATTTAACAATTCCAGCAGACTTTGCCAGGCCTTTTCAGAAAGGTAGGCTATCTAACTTCTCCACTAACTCGCTTTCCTGAGCCTGGATGGCCACATCTACACAATATAAGGAAGCACGAAGGCCACCACGTCTCCCAGCTTAACCTAATTTATGGCATCACTCAGCTGGTACGTATGGTGTGCCTACTGGATGCCAGCAGACTGCACAGCAGGGCAGCCGTGGCCCCAGGACTTCCTGGAGCTGTACTGCCCGTACTTATCTTCTGTGCTGTGCCCGTGGTCACGGGCGGTTACTTGAATTTAAATGAACTAAAATTAGGAACTCATTCCCTCAGTTGCAGTAGTCGCATTCCAGCTGCTTAACACCCGCGTGAGTCTACTTAGTGGCTGTTGAACTGGAAAACAGAGATAGGACATTCGCACCACAGAAAGTTTCCACTGGACATAGACATTGAAGAGGTTTGAGAGGGTATTAATATAGAAGTATTCAGGGTTATTCTTGGTAAAGATGAAGATTTAACAGTGTTAGTTCCAAAATCATCAAAGACACGAGTACAGATACCAGGCTTCACGAAGTAGCGTGTTGCTATGATAAGCAATTGTGGATAACACAGTGGGATGGCCATATTCCCAGGAGAAGCTCTGTTTGCCACATTCGTGCCTCGACTTGCGCCTTTGTCTTTGTGTGGAATAATCTTTTCTTTCATTGCTCCTTAAAATCTTTCGTGTCCTTTTTTGCATCTGGCCAGCCTTTGCCACTATCCTTGCCTTCCCCACCTTTAATAGAGTGTTCACACGGAGGCTTTATCACACCCTCTGTTCTATCATACTTGTTTACCCTGCCATTGTCCCCACACCGTCACAAGTTCTTCGTACACGGAGTCCCTGAGGTTCTTTGCACACCATGATATCCAGCCAGTACATAGATGGTTATTTATTCATTCAGCAGACGTTTATGAAATGCCTACTGGGTGCAAGCCACTATCCTAGGCATTGGGGATATGAGGATGAAAGACGTAGTGAATAAATGAATCAGTAAATGTTTACAGAGCCGGGGAAGGCCAGGGGATGACTAATGCATACACACTCATAATTCATTTTACCATTTTATTAGTTTTATAAAAACTACCATTTGCCAAAGAGAGTATCAAGTTCAGATCAAGATCATTGGACTGCACTTGGCTTTTCTTTTTCTTTCAGCAATTACACATCTCCCCAGGATCAAGCACAGGAACAGGAAGTTCCTTGCCCTCAGACACAACATAAATAGATCATGTGCAATGGGAACCACCTTATCAGGGCAGTTTTCATATTGAACCCAGAAGATATGTTAACTAAGATGTCCTTTTATTTATTTACTCGTGCATATGAGAGAAAAGAAAAATTGTAGTAGGAGCCCCAGGAGGACTTTGGTCTTGGGATTTTCAGCTACACTGAGCTGAAGCACATTATTTATCTAGCATGGGGCTGTTGGACACACATCCAGGGTGTTGAACTTGGAAACATCAGAAGGCGATTGGGAAGCATCCCCGTCTCCCCCAGTGTCGGAGAGGCTGGGGTTGGGGCATCAGAAGTGCAAAGCACCAGGGCATCGGGTTGGTACCGGTGCTGGCCAGGAGGCACAGGGCTCCAGCCCTGAGGGGAGGAGGAACAAGGCCTCCAGGCTGGACTCTCACACCCTTGGCCCCTTCCTGCTTCTGTTTGGGTCATCTGTCGTGTGGGGGAGGTTGCGATTGTCCTACAGGAAATAAAACCACAACGACACAGGTCACAAAGTCAGCCTGGCACCTGCCCGAAATTCCCCAGACACTTTCAAATAAACATTAGAAAGGCAGACAGTTCAGTTGTTGACAGAATATTTTTGTTTCCTTGTGCCCAAAAGAATTGAAAGCCATGTCTCCAAGAGGTGTTTGTCCAGCCATGTTCACAGCAGCACTATTCACAATAGCCAACAAGTAGAAGTAACCCATGGGTCCATCGGTGGGTGATTGGATTTCAAAAACGTGGTAAATACATAGGAGGAAAAATTAGTCCGCCTTAAAGCAGAAGGAATTTTGACACATGCTACAACGTGGATGAACCTTGAGGACATCATGCTAAGTGAAATACGCCAAATGCTAAAGGATAAATATTGTTTGATTCCATGTAGATGGGGTACCTGGAGTAATCAAATGCATAGAGACAGAAGGATCATAGCATGGTGGTTGCCAGGGGCCGAGGGGAGGGGGAAGGGTGGGGGGGGTTGGTGATTAGTGGGTAGAGAGTTTCTGTTTTCCGAGATGGACAGAGCTCTGGAGATTGGTTTTACAACAGCGTGTTTAACAATACAGAACTGTACACTTAAAAGCGGTTAAGATGGTCAAATTTATATTATGTGTATTTTACCCCAATTAAAAATTAAATAACATTTTTTTAAATAAAGTATTTCCATGTTTAAAACCTGATTAATTAAAAGCCCACTCACAACTAATTCCTTCACAGCTTTTATGTGCTATTACTTTGTTCCCATGTGAGTTCTTTTAATTTTTACTTTCATAGGAAAGCTACGTGCACTGACTTCATTTCCAAATCGTGGAGTAAACAGTGCATTCTTTTCATTATACACGTTGAGTAGCAGCGATCCGTGTTTTGCTGTCATTTTGTTTCACTTCCAGAGGAAACGTCATTCTTTTGAGCCAACCCTATTGCCCCGACTCCGTACGAATATCACTTGGGGTTTGTGGGGAGCAGCACTTACAGCACACTTTCTCTCGTTGCTTCTGTGCTTGCCGTAAAGCAGTGCACATCCCCATCTCGGGGACCAGGAAACAGATTTAAGGCGGTTCCAGGATTTACCTAGGTAGGGAAGGGGCCGTGTTCTTCCTCAGCCCTCCTGCCCCGGAGCAGCCACCCCGCTGTGCTCCAGCACCCCCAGGGGGCTGGGAGGGCTAAGGAGGGGGGAGAGGCCCAGGCAGAGACTGTGTGCAGTGGGGACCCTGCCTGTTTCCCAGGATCCGTTGTCACACTGCCCAGGGAACACAGTGTCCTGAGAACTGACTTCCCTGACAAGGCATGGCCATTATACTTCCTGTGTGGGTGCTGGAAATATCTTCCAGCTTCCTATTAACTTTCATTTCTTAAAGAGCTGCTCATGGGAGTTCCCTGGTGGTGTAGTGGCTAGGCTTCGGTGCTCTCGATGCCGTGGCCTGGGTTCGATTCCCAGCCAGGGAACCACCACAAAAAAAGAGGACTGCTCCTCACGAGGCTTGTATTGACCAGCAAAGAAGCTCATGTTAGCTTATGTGCAGCGTCAGGAGCAAGCACTTTAGTGCCCGTCAACTTAATTACGCTGACGAGTGAGATCTAAGATTCATGGGAAGTCTCTCTCAGGGTGGTCTTCAGCCTGTCATTGCCTGAGCTTTCTTAGGGCCTTCTGTGACTATTGCACCACGTGGAATACATGTTTAGTCGGTAGGAAATTTACAGGCGTTTCCCTCATTCGTCCAATTGCATATTGAGGGCACACTATATCCTCCAGAGGCTGGAGTATATCTCACCTCTCAGCGAACAGGAAGTTGTCCTTGACCTCCAAGAGTTTATAGGCCATCCTCCATTCTTCAGCCGATGTGAACATTGAATCTTTTACACTAGAATTTACCCTCGAGGCTATCGCCGTAGCCCAGTCTCAACTTTGCACATATCCAGTAATTCTGGCTGCAACGTTCCTGGCACCATACCTGACTGACACCGAATGCCCCAGAGTGGACAGGTCAGCCCTGAGCGGGGAGTTCTGGTTCTAGCTGTTTATCTTAAACATCAAGCTAAAAATGACTTCAAGTTTCTGTCCTTGTTTCACATTTCGCCTTTCTAGAAGACGATGATCCTTTCTTTCCAGAGTTGTCTCTCCTAGAGGGGCAGTCTCTTCTCTGATTTCTCCTATGACATGGTTTACGAAAGGCCCTTGCCATCTGGTAGGTTTCACTGTGGGACTTCGATCCCAGGACTGTTACCACTGTGCCCTGAGATAGCATAGCAGCCACTCACTGCCAGGTCCTGTTGAACCTTTGGTCCTTTTAATACCCAGGTAAGAGCATTACAAGGGCATCTGGACATCAGAGAAGAGAATGCCTACCTGTGTGTGAGGGGATCAGTAATTGCTTCCTGGAGAAGCTGGCCTCTGAGAGAGCGCGGGGAGGATTACAGGGGCAGGGGCTTTATGTGCAGGGCCCAGAAGCAAGAAGACGGGGGGAAATTTAAAGGCACGGGAATTTATCTAGTGATGCTTCAGAGCACATATCATACAGACACTTAAATGTCACAACCAGAGTTTATTCTTAGATAGCCCATGGTAAGCTGAAGATTTTTTAATTTTTCTTACTACGTTGCATTTTAGGAAGGTTAGACTTGCAATTGAGTGAAGGGTGTATTAAGAGTGAAGAGACAATTAGGAAGCTTTTGTGATGGGCCAGACTATTAGCATCTGCACCAAGAGCACTTAGAAGGGCTGTTTTTCCCACATCCTCACCTACCCCTGATATTCTCATATGTTTCAGTGTTACCAATTTAATGAATATGAATTGGTTTTTCATTGTCTCAATTGCGTGTATTCATTGCTAATGAGATTGGGCATTTTTTTCATATGGTTATTAGTCACTCCTTTTGCCCAGTATTAAGTATTTGTTTGTCTTTCTCTTGATTTGTGGAAGTTTTTTTAATCTATTCTAGTAACTAATCTTTTGACTTTTAAATATTTGCCTATATCTTCTCCCAGGCTGTTCCCAATCCTTCAACCTTATTTACAGTGTCTTTTTTATACAAGAAGTTGTGAATTTTGATGTAGTCAAATCTATACATTTCCTTTAGGGTGCACTCTGTTGTTACCTTGTTTAAGAAATTTTTCCCTACCTTAACATCATGGAGTTCCCAATGTTTCCCAATATTTAGTTTTAATTTTGAAGTTTATGCCTTTATTCCATATTGGATTTATTTGGGAGCCTAGTGTGTGGTAGGGATCTAGTTTTATTTCTCGCCAGCCAAAGTCAGTTTTGATAGTCAGCCATGTCCCTATTTTGTGCCATTTCTACTGTGTACTGTCTCTCACCTGCTGCGGTGTCTTTCTGGGCTCCTCCTTATCTTCCATTGGGTAATTTGTCTCATCCAGTGCTGGTACCACATAGAACGACTTAGCATTGTTTTGCAGTATGACTGATACCAGATAAGGCGAGTCCTCTTTATTCTTTTATTTATTTTTTCCATTATTATTCTTACCTATTTACGCCAGTATACTTCATGATGAATTTTAGAATTGGTTAGCTAAGCGACCAGAAATGCTTTTGCGTTTTCACTGGAATTGCATTGAACTAACAGGTTGCTCACGAGAACTGGCATCTGTATGGTGTTGTCTCTCCTCATCCATGAACAAGGATTCAGACCCTCTTTTAAGTTCTTTAGTGAAAGAGTATAACGACTTAATACCTTCATTTCTTTTCTATTTGTTAAAACGTCCAATATTTAAGCCATAGACCACAGAACAACTCTACTGTCATAAAATTGATACTGATGAAAGCACATTTTAAAGCATTTTGGGGTTCTGTCATATTGGGAGTGTGGAGTTAGCATTTATTTTCTCCTGGATAGTTCTCCTTCCTATGTATCTCGTCCATAATTCGTACACATGTACCATTTGCCATTCCCAAGCACAGTCTCTGAGGCAGGCCACGAGGGACTTCTGGTCTTTGGGGGTTGTCCACCTCGTCAGCACTTGGTCCAGCAGCCATTCGCCCAAGAATAAATCCCTCACTGCACCGGCCTGTGTATTTTCTACTCACAGCAGAGCTGTGAATGATTCTGTCCAATGCTTTGCTTGCATCAAGAATCACTTGGTCTGTGGCTTACTCCTTTGCTAATGAGCCATTCTTCTTTGTTAAGATCACTTTCAGTATTAATGTTTTTCCAGCAGTCTGCATCTGTGCTTTCCATTCAACATGGAAGATTTTTCCTCTTCTATCCACACACTTATTTATTTGCCCATATCTAGTCTTCTTGGATTTTTCCCAATCTCTCTGATTTCTCATAATTTTCTAAAATGACACTGGGTTCAACCTCGGATTTTTCCAATGGAGTTTTCTTTTATCACATCAGCATTTATATTAAAATCTCAATCCATTTTCACTCACAAAACAATGATACCTATTCTTTAGTACTACTGCGTTCTCTATCGTAGACCAGAGTTGAGACCCACTTAAAAATCAGCTCTCAGTATTTAATTAGAAGACTCTTGATCTGGCTTACAAGACCATTAGAAAGCACAGTATAAAACTGCATTTTTTTAATGTTGCAGTGCATAAAAATTATTAACTAACAAAGCAGCCTTTAAATTGTCTGACCGCCTAGGGCTTCTTATTGGCTAGTTGACCTCTTATCTGGAAATTTTCGTACTTTAGAGGTGAGAGAAGGAGAAAAGTGTTTGCTACAAACGTCACAGTTGCTGAAGATGGAGCCTGGTAGGGAAGTTTAAACAATTACAGAAAATCTCAATGAGTTTTTCATTCTCTGACCAAAGTAAAATTGTCAATTGT
Organism: Lyroderma lyra; assembly: GCA_004026885.1. Lineage (NCBI taxonomy): Eukaryota > Metazoa > Chordata > Mammalia > Chiroptera > Megadermatidae > Lyroderma > Lyroderma lyra. The sequence goes on along the minus strand of PVJL010003415.1, from coordinate 7,617 downwards.
GTTTTTCCAGCTTCCAATTGTGGAAAAGATAAGAACCATTGCCCAGGCTGTGTATGGAGCCAGAGATATAGAACTCTCTCCGGAGGCACAAACCAAGATTGATCGTTACACACAACAGGTAAGATTTACACCGGAAAAATCCGCCTTAGGCTCTTGACACACTCACCTTGACTTGAGGACTCCTATAAGTCTCATCAGCTGAACTTGACTTAATCTAGTTTGTGATCTGCAAAGCCTGAAGTAATATCTTTGGGTATGAGGTGTTGACTATAATTAGAACATCTGGCAAGGCTGTATATGATATATGAGGGCTGCCCGGAAAGTACCCAGCCATGTAATATGAAAAATAGAGGCATTTATGGCTGGATGTTTTCTGGACATCCAGATACATCATTGCTTAGTGGTTGTAAATGTCTGAAATGGGTGGTGTCAGATGTCTATGCAGTGTGTGATCTTTAGTCCCTCTCACTCATCCAGAAACACTGAAACTGCCCTCAGGTATGTGGCTGTGGTCAGATTTAGGTGACCAGTAGTGCTTCCTCTTCATTGCAGGCCTCTAACTACCTCAAACACATTAACACGACCCCAGCTTAGGCAAATAGGAGTGCAGCATATCAAGATGCCGACGTGCGGTGTTTTCTTTTTCCTGCGAAGAGTTCTGAGACAGTCCACCAAGGCTAAAGGCTCCATCCTCTTCTACCTCTAGAGACTGACCAAGGCAGTTCGTCAAGCAGCTGTGAGGGTGGCTGGGATTCAGCGGTGTCAGTCATTATCTGGTCCTACAACGGTCGTGTTCAGTGGACCCCACTCCCTGACCAAAAGGACCATAGACCTCCAATGCCCCATCCACTTTGCTGGATAGAAGTCAAAGCGCTTCATAAGTTTGATGGCAAAGAGCTTCATTATGAGTGTCATCTTTTTTTTTTTTTTTATTCCCCAACTCCTAAATCGTATTTATAAATCATATTTGACATTTTGTTAAATATTGCCAGTGCCAACCGGAGTCTTCTCCCAGGTTTGGTAAAACAAGCAGCGACTCATTTCTTTCTTAGAATTTTCCATGTATGCTCTTAGCTTGTGCTTTAGAAAAGAAAAGAAAGAAATAATTCCCAAACATTGTTGTGCACTCGGGCATTGTTCTGCCGTGAGATTTTCACTCACGTGCAATGAAATGAGTAAAATAAGGTCATTGTCATAAGGTTTTTCTTTATGGCTTTTTAATAATGTGAAAGAACTATCATTTATTATAATATTGGATCTTTTTTCAGTCTTAAAAAGTGCTTTCTTTTATGAAGTAATATGGTGATAGTATATGCTATGTTGTGGGGTTTGGGGTTTTTTTTTAATATCCCTACTGGCAGCAATTTAAATTGGCAAACATTCATCAGTTGGTTAAAATTACTTCAGTGTTTGAATGGTCTCCAAAACCTAAAACCTAAAATCCTGGGCATCCTTTCTTCAGAGCATTGGTGATTATTCCCCAGCAGGCTCCTGATCAGTATCTGACAGTTTTCCCCAGCATTGCAAAGAGCCCCCCACCCCACCCCCAGCGGATGATACTCCAAAATCTTTCAAATTGTTTTAAGTTGAATCATAAAATATTCGACATGAGTCACCTCTGAAGATCGCATTCCTTTTATCTCTGTGTACCGAGGGAATATTCCTAAAAGTTATGGGTCGGGTGTGTGGTTGCCCTTAATTAGCAAAGTCTCTGCAAGGGCACTGTGTACCCTCTAATCGGAATCAGGCTGCGAGGACACTGTCCTTTTTATGAGACACCACATGCGACTTCCTGCTCTTTCACCTTTGGAATGCTGGGTCAGGCAAAGCCTTTGGTCCTTGAAAATAAGAGGCTTAAGTAGTGACCTCATCTTGGTTCCTATAATGTAATCACAGATCAAATAGCCATGATTCATGAACCAACACAAAGGGGCCCTTTGCTTCCTGACCGCCTCCCAGAATGAGTGAACAACGTGACTAAAAGCCTCATTATGAAGCCTTTCTGCAGATTACCTTTCCCAGTCCCGGATATTAATATCCTTGGAAAGGGATTTCGCCAGTGCTGCTGCTGCTTGGCCTGAAATAGTCACACTTTCCCCCCAACACACACATAAGGCATCCTTCCCCTAAAGAGAAGTCTCCCGAGGGAATAACAGCCACCCTCAGGCTGCCGGGGGGTGATCACGTGGCGGCGAGTTTCTGGCCCATCTTCTCGCTCAGTGAGCAGGTCGTAACAACCTCCTGTGTGCCTGCACCTGAGCTGTGGGCGTCGTATGGAGTGCGAGTTAAGCAAGTACACTTAATGCTCAATGAACACACGGCCTTCGCTTTCTTCCAGGGTTTTGGAAATTTGCCCATCTGCATGGCCAAGACCCACCTTTCCCTGTCTCACCAGCCTGACAAGAAAGGTGTACCCAGGGATTTCATTTTACCCATTAGTGACGTGCGGGCCAGCATCGGCGCTGGGTTCATCTACCCTTTGGTTGGAACGGTGAGTGACATTCCTCAGAACCCTTCCTCAGTCTGTGTCATCGTCACGATACCTGAAATCTTTCTCGGCCAGCACCTTGCAAATCAGGCCTTGGGAAGTAATTAATGGTCTGTGCAATTTTATAAACACACTCCACTGCCATGAAGACACCTCTGCCATGGTGGTTTGGGTTTTCCTTTTTTTTTTTTTTTTTTTTTTTGGATTATGTGTGGAGGACCTCTTAAATCATAAAACTGATTCCACTTATAGAACAATGGAAAGAGCAACTTGGGAGGATTCAGTCTGCAGTTTAAATGCTAACATGGCTTAGTATGGTGCTTCGCGGTCCTTTCCACGTCATCGCGCTCAGAACGATAAGATTTCGCTGACGTGTGAGACAAATGGAGGCAGCTGCTCGGGCCACACCCCTGCCTGTCCCCCACAGGGCTGGACTCTTCCTCAGCGCATTACATGGGAAGCTCTGCCTCAGAGAGGGAGCGAGGCACGTGAGCGCTGGTTTCTCACGTCATCGTAACAGGACTCGGTTTCTTTAAGATGCTTATTATGTTATTTCAGGTTCTCTGTGGGCGGAGGGGAGATGGCGAAGAAATGAAAACTTATCAAAGCACTTAAAATCCATGATGATGGGCTTCATACATGAAACCCCTCATTATAGCCACCCGATGATGTGATAGCCTTCCCTTGGTAACCATCAGCGGCTGAAATTTGACTTCTCATCATGGGAGTGCTCCTGGATTAGATTTAGAAAATTCTAAATCATCATTATCATTATTGTGGTTGTTACAAACTGGTCCCAAGCCCAAATAAGAAACGTAATGATTCCTAATAAGCCTTGTGGCTCTATTATGCAAATAAACAATGGATAGGCCAAAAGTACATACAAGGTACAGAATTCTTGCCTTGCTATTTACACAGGTTTCATCCAGTACTAGGCTTTCAAAATCAGCATTCTTAAATTCTCACTGCACATGAAGCACAGCGATACTAGCAAGAGTAGGTGTCAGGAGCATGGGGTTGAACAGCACAGAAGCATCTAGAACAGGTGTTGTTATTGTGAATGCCCTCAGGGCACAGCAGAGGCAACAGTTCTTCTGCCTGGGGTGGGGGGGACTGGGAAAACAGTGGGTTTCGGCTCAAAGGCACAGAAGACGTGATGTACCCTCCCCATGGTGGCACCGTGTGGCCGGAGTTAGACAGGGCTGGGAGGCTGAGAGTTGGGACTGCAGTGATACTGCAGGGCCAGGCTGTTAAGGATCTCAGCTGCCATAGGAAGGGACTTTGATTTCACCCGGTGCTTGCTAGGGGATCGCTGTAGGGTGCGTTTGGTGTTTGCTTGGACAGTTTTACTTTTATAAGAGAGAGAAGGATATATTCTGATCAGTATGTTAGAAAACTAGCTCAGGCAGCAACGTGGAGAGCAGTTAGAGGGCAGAGACGTAGACCCTGGAGTTAAATCAACTGGGGCCAGAGGTGGTCACGGCTGGCACTGTAGCCACAGGAGTGAATATGGAGAGAAGCAGATTGGAGACATATTTTAAAGGGAGCCACCTACGTGAGGGCTCCGGGGGAGGGGCACTGGATGTCACCAGAAGAACGCAGGAGGAAGGCACATCGGCGGGACCAGCAGTGAGTCTGGCTGGGACGTGGAGAGCTGGAAGGGTTAACAGGATATACTATAAAATGATCTGTAGATCCATTTGAAACACAGACACAACACTGAGAAGAAAGGCACGGGAGGAGAGGCCTTGAGGATTCTAAGAATGTAGATGAAGGCAGATGTTAAAGAAGCAAGGATAAACACCAGGGAAAAGAGAAGAGAGTGCGGGGCCACACCCTGAGAGCATCCACACTGCCGATGGGACTGGAACCCTCCCAGGAATCTGGAAGGAACTATTGCAGGCATGGGGGAGACCAGGAACATCTCTGGAGCTGGCAGCCAAGTTTCCAGCTGGGAGAGGGTAGCAACAGAGTCTCGGTACCGAAGGAAGGACTCAAATAAAATGGGTACTGAATGACATTTTGGAAAAGGCACAACTGAAAGTCAAACATTCAGTTCAGTGTACGGGATGAGGCAGGGCCAACTGCAAAGGTGCTCAAGGGTACTTGCGGGGGTCATGGAAATGCATTTTGGCTGTAGTGGTAGGCCCATGACTGTATACATGTCTAAACTCATAGACCTGCACCCCTAAAAAAGCTGAATGTTACTGAGTGCAACTTAATTATACCTCAATTGACAAAAATGTGTGCTGAGCAGAGCTTGCTTTCATAGTCCTTACAGTGGCCACAGCGATGGCACCCACTCAGGGCTGAAGATCTCCTGAGCTTTGATCAGTGGAAGACTTTGCAGTGGAGGGGGAGAGTTCAGCTGTCGTGTTGGCCCGGAGAGATGGGACCCCCGGGAGCGACAGGGCTATGAGGGTGCCCAAACGGAGCCAGAAACAGGGGCCATAATGGAGAACATCAGCGCCGTTCATCATCGGCCCTGTCTTGTCCCGGACAGATTTGCAGTCCCACAGTGGTTCACCTAACACATCCATGCACTCAGTCAGCCAGCCAGCTGGGGTGCCCGCGGGAAGCCCCAGAGGGAAGAAGCCTCCTGCCAGTCAGGCCGCTGACAGCAAGTGGAGGTAGATGGAAGTGAGTTAACAACGAAGTGGTGTGGTATAAAATATGAGAATCGATAAGTGATACCTTAACTAGTTTCTGAGCATTTGATAGCCGTTAAATAAAAATCTTAATAGACTTTAAAAATCCAGGGGAGCACCAAACAAGTATAGGCTGTCACTCCTCTTCCACCCCGACTAGTAACCCTGCAGTCCCCACCGTGTAAGCCCAGTTCTGGAAAACCAGGATTCTGTCCGCTGCGGGTGGCGTGTGGACTCCCGTCCATCCATCTATTTGTCCCTCTACTTCTCTCAACTAGTTAGAAATTAAATGTGTGGGGCTTGGTCTCAGGGGGAGGCACTGGGCATGCTGGGTTTCCTGAAGAGAGCCCCTCTGGCCCCCCACCCCTGCGCCCCAGCCCTGACGGCAGGGCTGGGAGCAAGGAAGGAAGTGGTCCCTGACTCAGTATGTTCCTGGAGGTCAGGAAGCTGTGTCGTGGAGGCGGTGGCCCGAGCAGTCCGCTCTCTGTGACGAGCCGGAAGCTGCGTGTGTACTAGCATAGATGCCACTGGAGGCCAAGGTCGCCAAATATGGGCTGGTGTTTACTTTCACTTGACCCCGCTGGCCCGGCACAGCCTGCTGAAATGCTTCTAACATTCATCACCTGGGTGGGAGACATCGAGTAGTAAATTCCTGGTGAGATGACCGAGGGGAAGGGGAGGAGGGACCTGGAGGTTCTGGCTCCTGCAGGTGGGGAAATCCCAGCATAACGAATCACTCGAACTGTGTAATCACTCAACATGCGCTTCTTTGAGTGCTTTTGAAATACAGTCTCATCCACCCACTCCAGAAAGAAAGCCCACACTGAGACATCCAAATCAGACAGCTTTTCAGGTTGCATGCAGTGTTTGCTCACTGGTGAATTCATTCATACCCATAGCTTGGGGGGGCGAGATGGTGTACACCACGTGGAGATCCACAAGACCCAGTCCCTCCTTCGTGGGCCTTAGGACAGACTAAAAAATAAAACCTCACCAGTACATAACAGAGGGGGAAAAATCCCTTGTTGGGGTGCCCCCAAGGGAGGCACGCCCCTCCGGCCACCTAGAGGGTCTGAACATGGGCAACGGTGACACAAGCATTTCCCAGCGCATGGGTTACTCGGCCGAAGGGCACCCGAGGCCTTTGCTGCTGTGCTTGCTGCATTAGCAGTGTCCTCCGCCTTTGGGTAGTGGAGTTTTCCTTCCTCACAGAACTGTCTTCACCCCTAATAAGCTGCTCGTGCGTTCTTGCCTTTCTTTAATGGCAGCATTCTTAGGAATTCTTTCCAGCCTATCACCGAAAACTGCAGAGGAGGCGGGACTCTTGACTGGCGTTTCTCCTTATGAGAAATTGTTGAGTACATTCAGATATTGGTGGGGAGAAAAGAGCAAGTGATTTTTATGATTTTCCAACTCGGTGTTCTAGGGATTATCCTGTTACGTTCCCAAAATTCTTTCAAAGCTTATGGTTTATGGTGTTCAATAAACCTCATAGCTTATAAACACTCCAAAAACAGTCTCGTGCCAAAAAAAAAAAAAAAAATTCAGTAGGTGGTCTTTGTCTTGTGGACTCATCATTGTTTTGATATTGTCTTTAAGTTTCTGTAATTTATAAGGGCTGTTTAATCATCTGGCATAAATTTCATGACAAAATATTAATGTATAAACAAAGTATATGAAATGATTTGGGAAGTAAATTTACATTCCATGTGGAAAACAACCCGAAGACAGACACCCAAATCTTACCGTCAGACCATGATACTATGAATAGCTTTTTACTTCTGTTTACTTTTGTTTATTTCAAATTACTATGTTGAAAGCGTCACTTTTATAACAAGGAGATATAAATAAGGAGATGATAAACTTAAAAGTACTTGGAAAAAATGTTTAGCTAGGGTCCGTCAGGTGCGAGAGAATCAACATATGTACAGCAGTTTGAGCACCTTTCTGTCCTGGCCGTCTTAGAGGGTTTTAACACCTGAAAGAAATGGGACACCAAAGAAAAGACAAAATAGCTAGAATGTTCCTAAAAATATTGCACTCCCGAGTTCCCTGGTGGTGTAGTGGCTAGGCTTCGGTGCTCTCAACGCTGTGGCCTGAGTTCGATTCCCAGCCAGGGAACTACCCCGCCCCCCCAAAAAAATTGCGCTCCCCAGAGTGGTTTGTCTAGCTCTGTGTAATGTTTGGTAGCCCCAAATTCAGCGAAGGAAATGGTGGTTTTTTCCATGTAAATTTGCCCCGGGGCCCTTTACTGTCTTGGGGTAGAGAGCAGACGAGCACCCGCTTTCTGACACACGGATGGATGCATGGTCAGACAGCTGGCATGAGGAGATGTTGGACCAAATACGCATTCCAAAGACGTCTGCTGGATGTACGTTCTTGGTGTGTTGAACTGTTCTCCTTTGACATCTCACTGAAGCAGTAGCAAGGCCCCTGAAGAACGTGGAAGGCTTCTTACAGACATGAAGTCCTCTTTATTGA